>PVJA010042669.1:0-17190 GCA_004027025.1 Myocastor coypus | reverse complement strand
CCAGGGTCAAATCCCCTCAGGATTAAGTTTGAGACCATAGACAGTACTTTATAGAACTGTTGTTAGTGTCAGCCTTCGGGACGAGTCACGGCCATTGCTTGGCCATTTTGCTTTCTGTGAAAGCCTGAGAGAATGTTTTTCTCTGGGTGACTCTCCTTAGATGCACTGCAGTTCACTCATCCCTTTCCTCTGAGGTCCCATAATCTTGACCAGGAAATTTGGGACACCTCTGAGTTATAGGATATTACAGCACAGGTTCTCTTATATCCTGGGTCTTTATTGACCTTGAAGGGCTAGGGCCAAAATATTGGCTATCCTTATAGCCCTTCTTTTTCTCCAATTTTTGGTCTGCTAACTTACATTCTTAACCCTCCAGCAGAAAAGCTTTGTGATACTATTACTCTGTAACATAGGTACTTGAGCTTATCATCACTGGCTTTCTGAGTATCAAATATCTTTAGCTTAGCTTGGAAATGATATTTTCTGACCATCATTGATATTCTAATAACTTTCCATACAACGTGATATAAGCAGTTACACAATTTTGACACAGATATTTGGAAATTCAAGGAAATACAAAATTGTAGCCTGTCAAGAATAGGTTTTTGGCCCAGTCTCTTATTTTCAAGTACTACTCTTGAGAGAATGACAGTAACTGAGTTTACACCAGGAGCAGTACATATCAAAAAGACAAGAGTGACATGTATTCCAAACATAGTTTTAGCGTTACATTGTGCTATAGTCAATATGCTGAACCTTTTGAAGGTTCTTGAGAACAATATCTGATTCATCCTGTGTACATAAGTGTATGGTTTTGCTATTGATAAGTTTTCTGCTTTGTCTGCTTCTAGTCACTTCGTTGTTTAATCCATAACACATTCAGCTGTGTTATGCCCTTAAGTTCTTGTTTTCTTCTTTAAAGTTCTTATATTAGGGAGACTATATGATATTTACACATATAGGTCTGGTTTATTTCACTAATGAGTATATGTTTAATATACATTCATTTATGTATGAAGTCTTCAAACTTATCATTCTTTATGGATGAGTAGTATTCCAGTGGAGCAGTGATTTTAAAAGGAGCTCGATAAATTGATCAAATCAATTACACCAGTCCCCGTGCCATCTTTTCAGGGGATCACTATCATCCCAAGGATGCCCTGCATCACCCAGAGGGTGTTCCGAGGCCACCACTGGCTTTCCTCTCCCACCACTGCACTTGGAATTGGTCTGGAAGCCTTTTTGACTCCGACTGGCCAGCAGCAGAAGGGCTCTGGCTGCACGGCAGATCCCAGGGCTGAGAGCAGGATGGCAGTTGTGAGCCTCCTCTCCCTGCATGTGAAATGCTGGGTCATTTTGCCTGCCTCACACTGCTGTGTTCAGCATACACAGTGTGCATCCAGGCAGTGGGAAGAGCCTAGTGTCAGTAGATGGGAGTTCACACCCCAGAGTCATGCAAACCTTGACCCTACAGGAGTCTTAGCCCCTGTGGCGAATGCCACGGTGACATCCCAGGAGAATACCTGCCCCAAGCAGTGTGCCCGGGTGGCCCACAGGACCTGATGCTGTGTCAGGAAGACCCCAAGGCCCACCACAGTGCCACTCACTGGAGATGCTAAGAGACAAGGCAGGGTCACAGCCCTCAGGGGCCAGAGGAGGCTTCCCCTCTTGCAGCCCGTGTCCTAGGTGGCAAGAACACTAGCATAAAGCCGTGGGCATGGGCTAAGACACTTCAGAGGGAGAGGTGGAGTGGGGAGCAGGTGCATCACGAGCCGCATGGGTCTCACCTCATTGGGTGGGTCACCTCCAAGTGAGAAGGAAATCTCACAAAGCCAGTCAGTGGATATACAGCGGGAAGTGCTGAGACCCGTGGAGCAGGGGCAGGGATGCATGAATGTGTGCGTACACACATGGCCTCGGCTTCTGGCTTTGTCCATATGACCTGGTTGAGCTTGGCAAAGCAGTTGGTATTCTGGGCTGCCTCCTGGCTCTGAGTGGGACAA
The DNA here is from genome assembly GCA_004027025.1 of Myocastor coypus. NCBI lineage: Eukaryota > Metazoa > Chordata > Mammalia > Rodentia > Myocastoridae > Myocastor > Myocastor coypus. The sequence continues at coordinate 15,187 of PVJA010042669.1, read as the reverse complement.
TAAGGACAGCTGCTAGTGGACAATGAAGTAGGTTTGTGTGGGGTACACGGGGCCAGAATGGGCACTCAGCATGCAGGCCTGGGTGAGTGCCATCACAGGACTGCCACCCGCCCCTGCCTGTGTTGATCCAGTTTCCATGGCTTCTGCTTCTAAGACTGTATTCTCTACTTCACAGGGCAGCAGGTCCTGGGCTTGGTGGAGAACCAGAGTGACTGGTACCTCGGAAACCTGTGGAAAAATCACCGCCCGTGGCCAGCGCTCGGAAGGGGCTACAATACAGGTAACTCCAAAGTGCTATGGGCAGGGGGTGAGCAGTGGCAGAGCTAGACGTGCCTTTCCTGGGAGAGGAGGCAGGCGATGTCTGGGTCATTTCCTGCTGCAGTTGGCATGTTGGCAGAGCCCTGGCCCATTCGGCCTGTGGTGTCTTTGACTGTTGACATGGGATATGCATCCAGCAAAATGGCCACAGCACTTCCATTGCCCCAGTGGTGGGGCTGATTCTTCTCAGTCCACTCCTGTGCACTCTGGTCTGTTGGCATCAGGCTCCTCCCTTGTGGGTCCCCAGCAGCTAGCTGGGGACACAACAGAATCCCAAGAGCTCTTAAACCTCTGGCTCCTTCTTCACTGGCTCACACAGGTCATGTGACCATGTGACTTCCAGCCCCACAGGGAATGGGCACCAGCACCCCACCATATGCCCATCAGAAGCAAGGACAGTACATTTGGTGGGGCTCTTGGTCTTTCTGACACCATGACCCTCAGATACCCAGTGTCAGGGGCCAGGGAAATAGCTCTGTGGCACAAGTGCCTGCCTGACAAGTGTAAAGTCATGAGTTTGGACCCCAGTCCCACCAAAAAAAAAAAGATACCCGGTGTCTACGGCAGGACCCTGTATTCCACCTTGCTGGGAACCCCTTCTCTTTCACCTCCACACACTCCATCTCCACTGGGGTGTGTGGCCCCTGTCCCCACAGGCCGCATCCCTGCTCCTTGGTCTTTCGGCCTCTGGATCTGCTCCCCACCCCCACCCCCGCAGCCTCATTGCTGCTGCAGGGGAGCTGTTTTCCAAGGATGCGGACTAGGAATCTTCTCAGGATTATAACCTGCAGCCCAGGAGCAGTGGGGAAGCCAGGGAAGGGTGGAGCCTGGGCCTCAAATGCTAAGAAAGCCAATTCTGGGAGCTGGTGGTCAGAGTCCAGGTGGTCAGGTGCAAGCATAGCAGCCTGGAGGCCACAGGAGGAGGTGTCAGCCATGCTGTCTGACAAGAGGGCTCCAAGAAATCAGATCAGGTCCAGAAAAGAAGCCTGAGGCCTGTCCCACACAGCCAGCCGCAGCAGCAGGGAGCCTGTGTGATGCTGCCCTGGAGGGGACAGTGCTCCATAGACAGCAGTGGGCGCTCCAGCTGCACAGACACTGCAGACTCCCTGCACTCCTGCAGGCCCCACTGTGTCCTGGAGTCTTCAGGGTTTCCAAGAGCCCAGCAGCCTGAGCAGGATGGAGGCTCAGCTCCTTGGCAGGAAAGGAGGCAGCACTGCGGTCACAAGGTGGCACATGTGCCCAGCGAGTGTCACCCTGGCACCAGGTGCCTCTCTGGACAGCATAACCTCATGTGATCCTGTGAAGCAGGCACTGAACTCTCTCTTAGACCTGTGGACAGCGATGCCCTGAGAATGATGCCCACCTCCCATGAGTGAGGGAGCCTGTGTCTTGACCCAGACCTCTCTTGGTTGAATGGTCGCAGCTTCCAGTTCCAGCTCTGTAGAGGAGGAGATGGCTCTGTGGTGTTTCTGGAGCAGTCTCCCAGGACTACTCTGTGAGAATGAGGCACAGGTGGCCCCACCATGGTCACCCAGGGGCTGTCTCCCAGTGCGCGTTAGGCTGGCCCTGAAGAGCCTGCAGCAGCCAGAGCAAGTGCATCACACCACCGCCTGGCAAAGCGAGTGGCCCCCATGTGGCAGGACTGGCGACCTCCTGACTTGGGAAGTGAAGGACACCTCAGAGAAACCCACTGTGTGCATCTGGTCTCTGTCTCTAAGCACACAGAATAGCAGGAAACAGCACACATGGTGCCCTGAGGAGCCGGAGCTGGAGCCAGCACCACGGTCACCAGCTTGTGAGTGTAATCGTGCTGCAAGCAGCTCTGCCTGCCACTGGAGCAGTAGTGCATCATCCACATAAGCAGGCCGGCAGCACCGAGTAACCATCACGACATCAGACTGCATGGCCATCACGTCAGGCTTGGCTATTTTAGGCCCAGCTTTGGGCCACACATGGACAGACAAGTCATAGACCTTTAGACCTGAGGATTCTGCTGGAGGGAGGGACCGTGCCACACTGAGCCCAGCCACCTGGACATCCTGGAGGGCTTTCCCAAAGACTCCTGTGTCTTCCGGGCCCTCTGGGGAGTCCAAGGCATAGGGCATGAGCAACTGCTCTGGCCACGGGGCGTTGCCTGTTCAGCCGTGGTTCATCCTTTCATGAATCTAATGACATGAAGTAGGGATGGACAGAGGACAAGGTCGCTTGGCTGCCCCTGCACATGTCTTAGTCTCAGACCCTTGAACTTTTATACCACAGATAGGGGCTGGAAATAGAAACCACCCTCATCAACAAGCTCCGTGTGCTGAGGCTTGCTGTAGTCACCCTAGCCCATGGGTCAGAAAGAATGAGAAAGTGGTTCATTTTTACCTGTGTGGAATGAAGCCATCTTTTTCTACTACTGGGAAAATAGTTAGCTTTTCATACTATTTATGAACACCTGCCTGCTTTAGTTCATGTGTCCCAGGCTGTGTCTTACCTGGACAGTCCCCAGGGAATATGAGCTTACATGAAGAGAAGTCTGCCTTGAGCTCTGACCCTGGCTCTGGCCTGTGCACCTGCTGGGAGCCGGGCTGTGCAGGTGGGGCTGGGTGCCTTTACCAAGAGCATTTGTAAACTCGGTGCAGCTGTTGCTTCTCTCCCCATGCCCAGCACTCTGCACACAGATTGGATCCCACACGTGGTCATCCTGCCGCTCACGTGCTCCCTACCGTCCACTTGCAGAGTGGCCATGGTCCCTGAAGGATCCAGGGAGGTACCCACGTCGCCTCTTTTCTTTCTGTCACAAGGCAGAGTGAGTCCAGGAGAGCTGTCCTGGCCTCCCTGTCCTTCCCAAGCTGCTCCAGCTCTCTTTCATCTGGGCAAAGCTGCAGGAGGCAGAAGCCACAGGTAGCTCAAAGCACCTCCTCATCCCTCCACAGGACGTTCACTCCCATCCACACCCAACACCGTGTTCACACACCTCACCTCCTGGGGCTAGAAGCTGTCACTCCCCCAGCTCTGCTGTCAGCAGGACTTAGGGCCATGGGGGATGTTGGCAGCTCATTAGAATTCAACTCACTGCTGTCCAGGAGCTGATTGATGGGTGAATATCTAGAAAAACAAATGCGCACAAAGGAAAGGAAGGGAGGAGGAATGAAAGCAGGGACGATGGGCAAGTGAGGGCGGCAGGCCTGGAGGCAAAGGCACAAGTCCAAGCTTGCACACAGGACCCCACAGTGCCCCCAAGGAAGCCGCTCCTCCCCAGGGGGCAGCATCACCATACTTGGAGGAAGTACTTTCAAAACAACTTAACACACAGAATGTGTCCTGCTCCTCTTGGACCCCACAGTAGATGGAGATGGGCAGTGCAGAGCCAGCTTTACAAAGCCACGTCCAGCCTGTTATGGTTTATGTCTAGTTGTCCCACCAAAGCCTCATGTAATCATGGGGCAGGGACTTCTATAGATTGAGACTTGACTCATGAGTCACTTGGATTATGAGTTTTAGTACTGATGAGATTATCAGTCTGAGTACTACTGGATATTATAGGTGTGGCCTGAGGCAAATAGGCTAAGGCAGAGAGCCTGATAATATAGAGACAGAGAGACAGACTAGCGCTATTGCTCTCTGCTCCTGTGGTTGTTGGCTGTCAACCACCTCTGTCACCTCTGTTGCCTCTGTCACCATTGTTGGCTGTTCCACCACCATGAACTGTTGCTCTCTGCCATGTGCCTCTCAGCCTTGGAGCCAGCCAAATATGAACTGAAACGTACACAAAGTGAACTAAATAAAACCTTTCCTTCCTTCATTTTGAGTGTTGGGTATTTGTCCCAACAACAAATAAAAAGTAACTAAGCCACAACCCTAACCCGAGAGTGCTCTGGTCTCTGGCTATTCTTCCCCTGTGTGTGCCTGCTCCTCCTGGCCGGACAGATGCGTCTACCTGGACCCATCACCCGATGGCCTACAGGGAGCCGGGGAACTGGGCATGTTCCTGGGGACAGGAACCATCTTCCCCTGGTCCCTATAGTGGTGTTCCCACGTGTGCTGTCACTTGGCCTCCAGCCACCTGGGCCCCCTCCGGGTCCTGAGCGCACCTGGTCAGCCTGTGATGCCTGTGTCCTCTGCAGCTGTGGCCACCTCTGCTGCACAGCTCTGCTCGCTTTCTGTTGTAACTTCCACCTCATTGGATGCAGGTCGGAGCTCCGTGTGTATAGTGAATTTTTCCTGCTTTCCTTCCCATGCCTGAAGTCATACCTGGCACATGCTGCCCAGGTGTGTTGTCAAGGAAGGTATGTGTAGCAGGATGATAGTAGTATAGAAGAATAGCACTGAGAGGTGATGGGAAGGCTCCCTACCTGGGGCTGCAGGGGTCTCTTGTCACAACCACAGGAGTCTCCTGATCAAGGGCATGGGACCAGAGCTACTATGTACTGCCAAGTGAGCATTCCAAGCAGAGGCAGGTGCAGTGGCCATGCTGGTGGCAGGCGAGCTTCCTAAGGCTTGGGTTTTGGGGCCTTCTGGGCCATTTCCAGCTGTTCAGACTGCTCCCCCAGCCTACCCCCAGCCCACTCAGCGGTGCTAGTCAGAGCTGGGGTTTGGACCCAGAGTCCATCTCTTCTCCCCTCTGTACTTTGGTTGTGTGGCTCTCACCAGCGCGTCTAGCACCAGCCATGCAGTCCTGAGGTCCTGCCTTTCCTGGGGCTCCTGGGGTCAACTCCGGCCCACAGTGGGCCAGGGAAGAGTTGGCCTTAGAGGTTGGGACCAGGGTGGCCTTGGCCGCCCCTGCCTCTCGTCTACTCTCCTCCTGCCAGGGCTCCTGCTGCCCATGCTGGCTGCTTGCCTGCGGCCTGCACGCTGTGCCCTCTGTCCTCTGCAGCCAGGCAGGTGCCTCCATCCCTGACTGCAGTGCCCAGGCAGCACTCTGGTGCCACCATCCATTCGTTCCCCCTCTGCATTTCCATCTTCCCATGTACCCATCCATCCTCCGTGTCAGGTAGCTCTTTCTCATGACTTGGCTACTGCCCATTGTGACCCCACAAGCTGCCTGTCCCCAGACTGCCAAGCCCCAGGGCCAGGCCACTGCACTGAGCCACAGAATGGAGCAGCTACAGGGCGTTCCCTTCATGCTCACACCTGGCACAGCCACAGTCAGACACAGATGTCTTCACCCACACACAGCAGAGCCGTGGCTCAGGGCCATCAGAGCCCCACTGGTTCCAAGGCATCTCATGGCCTGGAAGCCTGAGAAGAGGAGGGCCCAGTGGGGAAGGCATCTGTGGCCTTGAGGAGCAGAGTGAGGGGTCCTAGCTGCTCTCAAAGGAAGCAGCACCTGCACGCTCCTGATATCCAGAAGAAACATGAAGTGGGTTCCTCTCAGAGCTAGGAGGGGGTAGCCAGGTGCCCCATCACCCTCTTGGCAAGCTAACATGTGGACACCCCCCTCCCAGAGGGCCCAAAGGCAGCCTCAAGCCTGAGTTGCCTTCCCATCATGCTCGAGATCTCTCCCCTCACAGTGGCCCTGTCCCTATGACAGCAGAGATGCCAGTGGGCTTTGTCCAAGGGCCCTGCCTGGTGGGCACCAAGGCCAGGAGCTGACTCGTGGAGCCTGGGCAACGCTGCCAGTAGCAGAGCATGTCCAGTAGAAGCCAAGCCACTGTACAGCTTGTGTGCAAAGTACGTGCATTTAACACAGCAGCGCCAGCACAGGAGGGTTAGCTGAACTGCAGCCTTCGTCAGAATATGGCACATAGAAGGCCCTTCTGAAAGAGGTCATTCGCAGCTCTCAACTTGCATTGCAGACTGCGTGGTGTGGGTGAGCCTGCCACACCCTGTCTCTGCATTCGTGGCAAAGAGCAGCATCCTTCATAGAACTTTTCAAACACAAGATGTGCTAGGGCTGTGGCTCCACCTTTTCTACCTGCAAGTGAAATCCTATTGAATGAAGCCCTATAAATTTGCAGGAAATACGAGAACTTATTGTTAAGCACAGCCACTATTAAAAAGCAAATTGCATTCCAGTGTCATGAATTCTCCTAACATAGGTGCATGCACACTGTGCATGGCCATGTGCACTGACCTTCTGCAGTGGCCTCCTTGACCTCGTGTGATAGACAGGGCAGCCCTATGGGAGTAGTGTGTTCCTCAGCATATCAGCAAAATTAGACTTGAAATACTCAGAGCTCCGTCCTTCCACGCCCCTCTCCCTGTCCTGTCCTGGTGGGTTCTTCAGTCTCGTGCATCAGCATGGTGGTTGCTGAGGGTGTGGGGCTGCACATGGCTGCCCTGTGTTCCCTAGCTTGTGTGGGTAGCCTGATACTGCAGTGGGAGTGTTCGCCCCACAGAAAACGGCACACACTGTAACGCTAAGGTTTGTTTCTTTCTGGAGAACAGGTTATTGGCCACTGACTGGCACAGCGTGGCAATGTCCTGTGTGTGGAATCCCATGCACACATGCATGTGCGCATGCATGCACACACACACCTCCACCTACACACCTCTCCAGCTGCAGCTCATCCCGACTTTCTGATTTCCACACACACAACCATCCGCTGTGCTTGCATTTCCTCTGCGTGGTTACACGTTCTATCTAAGTAAAAATCAAATATTTGGCATTCTTATGAATTAATATAAGCAGGTATGTTTTCTTAAAGAATTGCACACGTTTTTCACTCTATAAATGCACCATAATCATTTCATTTCCTATAGCTGTTACTGTAGCTAATCTTAAGTCTCCCATTATAAGAGATGCCATAGATATCCTTCTTATTCTTGTATTTCCAGCCAGTACTGATAGACAGTGGATTCTAAGGAGTAACACCACTGTCTCAAACACTGAGATATTTTAAATGTTGGTAGATGAGAACCTGCCAAAAGCATCAGGTAGTTAAAAATAGATGCAGTATTTTAAAGCAAACTGTTTTGAAATGAGCCTCCTGTGTGTGTATGCACACGTGTACAATTCTAAGCTCTGGGGCTTGATGCTCATGTGTTTGTGCCTGTGCTGGGCCACAGTTCATATGTTGCATAGAAATCTGTGTCTTCCAATCATCTACCGTGTGCCAGAAGCCAGCTTCAGCCCTTTCCATATAGGTTCATGGCCGTGACCTCTGGCCATGTGACATAGTCATTTTGTGGCAGGCAGAGCATCCCTGTCTGTGGCACTGTGCACCAGAACAAGTGGGTTAACCTAGCCCAGCACTCACAGGAGGTTGACCAAGCCTGAAGGCATTTTTGCCTCCTCTGCTGATCTGTGCAAGGTCAGGGGTTTCTCTGTCACTCACTCAGGTCCTTGCCTTGGCATCCTGAGAGCTGGTAGGAGCTTCAACCCAATGCCAGTCCCATGTGTGGCTTGGGTTGTATTGGGAGGTCAGAGGGAAGGGCAGGACCATGAACCTAGATCTTCCTGCCACAGAAAATCACCCAGTATCTACTCAGAGCCTGGCCGCCTTAAAAATATTTTATTTACAATGGGAAGAGGCACCCAGTGTGTCCGGTTCACTGCGCCGGTCTCCAACTTGACGCCTTCCTGGGAGTTAGTGTTTGTGACCGCCATTTGGGGGAGCTGGTGGAAGTACACTGATTTCACAATTGAGTGGAGCCATGGAGCCCCCAGCCCTCTGCCTCAGGCCCACTTTCCTGTCTCAGGTCACCAGTGCATAGCATGGTTGATGGCCCTGGTACACATCTCTGAGGGTTTTTTCAGCCTCCTCCCCAGAACAACATTGTGCTGTCCACTGCTCAGAGCCACAAAATGTTGTGGCCATGGCTGCATATTGGAATCAATTTGTAGAGACTCTTAGAGTCCTGTCCCCTCAGACTGATGAGTCAGCACACGTGCAGGGAAAACCCTCCTTTGGTGCTTTCTAAAGCTGAGCAGCGCTTCCTGTCACTAGACACAGTGCTCCGTGGCTCCACTCGCCTCTCTCCTGCTCTCCTTCTTATACCTCTGCCCTATTCTCCGACTGCTGTCACTGTCTCGGGCCCCACAGCTGCTTGAAGTGGGGCACATCGTTCAGGAGGCCTCACTCAGGGGCTTGGGTGGAAGAGAACTTGGCTAGAGTCTACCACTGTCAGGGGGCCCCTGACCCCAACAACTTCGGTGATGACAGCACTATGTGTTCTGGGGGGACTATAGGGCCCTGGGCGGGGCAGCAGGAGTAGCAGCAGGCCTCACTATCCATCCCTGTGTCCCAGGTACTGGCAGTCACCCTGCACATCCCTCTGTGGCTGGCAGGGCCCAGCATCCATCAGTGACAGTGCAGAAAGAGGGGTGAGCTCCTGCCCTGTGGAGCTCATTGTGAGCTGCTCCCTGTTACCACCACTGGGCTGAGCAGCCCCTTGTCCCCAGAAGTCTCGGCACTGCTCTCCTCAGAGCAGAGCTGACAGTGGGGCTGAGGAGCCTGGGGTCGGCTGGGAAGGGACCTGAAGGTGGTGCTTATCCAAGAGCAAAGCAGCCCTGCCTGTCAGCCCTTCAGCACCTGCTGTAAACAGCTCAGCCACAGCCACAGCCACAGCCCCAGAGACAGCTCAGCAAACGCAGACCTGGCCTTGTCTTCCGTGAGCTGGGAGCCAGGCTCTTCTCAGACCAGCCAGGGAGATACAGTGAGGATGCATGTTTCATCCAGTTAGTATCTCTCAACTCCCTTGTCTTCCTGGTGACAATGTCAGCTGTTCAGAGTCCAGTACTGGGTCACAGGCCAGCTCGGCCTCTGCCCTTTGTGGCATGTCCTGGAGCCAAGAAAGGCTTTTACATTTTTAACTAAGAAGATAAATTTTTCAAAGTATCTATTTGCAACCGGTGAAAGTTCCATGAAATTCAAATTTCAGCACCTGTCAATGAAGCCTGGTGGCTCTTTTACTTGCATGCTTATGGCTGCTGGTGAGCTGCCGTGGCTCTGTGGGGAGGCCAAGCAGCGTGGCCATGGGGCATTCGCAGGTCTCCTCTGTGCAGGCCTCTGGTGTCCAATGAACGGGCTAGGAACTCGACCCTGGACAGTGTGCATGCAGCACACAGCCACCTAGAGCTGCTGTTGATGGACAGGAGCCCAAGCCCCGAGGAAGGGCCAGGACAGGAGGCCGGTGGGCTCTACCCAGGAAGTTGCCCAGAGGAAAGAGGGGCAGGGCTCTGTGATCTGGCCTTTGGCAAGATCCACCCTCTCTGGGACTCTGTGGGGGAGCAGAGCAGGCTTCTCAAATCCAGACCCCTAAGAAGGTACAGCTGCCAGTCTCTGGGCTTCTGCTGCTCTCAGAAGGAGGCCTCTTCCATGGCATCTGGCACCTGCTCCTTGTCACCCAAAACACAGGCATGATAAACACCTGGGCTACCTGATTCTGGCCAGGAGGAATGAGATCAGCCAGGCTGAACCACTGCGGGCTGACATGGGAAGACTGATGTCGGGAAGTGCAGGCTTGGCGGTGACAGGAAGTCCAGGCTGGGGCTGGAGGCAGAGGACCTGCAGGTCAGGGAAGAGGATGCATGTAGGGAACAAAAGCAGGGGGAAGGCAGGTGCGGCCAGACAAGCCAGACCCAGAGCTGGGATGGCTGCCATAGGAAGGAGCTACGGTCACCCGGGAGCCTACAGGCTGCGCTTGAGAGGTGGTTAAGAGCCTCTGGTCCCCTGCCTTAGAACTGGGGATGCAGTGAGAAGATCTTCAGGCCCCAAATGCAAACCCTGCACCTCGAGGTACACCTGTTTTCCTATAAGCGACTCGGATCTCGAAGGTGTGGCTGTGTAGTACCCAAGGGAGCGTGCACACTTCTGCCTGGGCCCCAAGCTTAGCCTGCATCCACGTTCTCTGGGTTTATTGCACATGACTAAGTAAGGAGGTACAGGAAACACTGGGCATGTGGGAGGACGGCAGCAGGGGAGCCCACTGCAGTGGGGGCTTTGCCTTTGCCTGGCTCTCTGTGCTCTTCCTGTAGCATGAGGAGTCAGCACAGCTGCAGACGAGTACATGTGGCTCCTCTTCCCAGAGGGCCTGGGCCTGGCACTGTGTCATGGCACCAGCACCTGGGCTGCCACTTCTCCGCTCGGTCAGGTGGCACTGATGCCGCTCCTTGGCTGCTTCAGGTCCCTTGGAGGAGGGCACCGTGGTCTGCTCAATCTCGCTGTTTGTCACAGCTGAGCCAGGGCTGAGCACAGCACGCAGTCCCGGGTGTCAAGCTCTGTGTGGGGTGCACTGTGAAATGAGCTGCTGGCCATCGGAGCCAATCACAGAGGCCTCTGAAGTCCATCCAGCTGTGAACAAGGAGGAAACGCGCGACCCTCGACTGCCACCCGGCCCACAAAATGTGCTTCCTCTGCTTCTCGCTCACAGGTCCCTTTGGTGGCTGTCAGCATCTGCTCAGGGCTGGGCTTTGCTGCTGCTTGAGTCAGAATGAGCTAAGGAAGGCTGGGAGGAGCTTGAACAGATTGCTGGAGAGAGAAAAAGCTCAAAGGAAAAAGACAGTATAGAAGGGACAGTGGAGGGGCCAGGGAGGGGCCACCGACCTTTTTTATTTGATATTGTTTTACTTTGAGCTTTTCTGAACTTCAGGAGGCTCAGAAGCAGAGATGGACATGGGCGGAGCCTGGCGTCCACAGGGTCGCTCCAGCTTGTGGCTCTGTGGTTCCAAAGAAAGCAGTGAAGCATTCACCTTCACTTCTTCCCCAGAAAAGCACCTGTGCAACAGGTGTCTGTTGGCATTGCCAAGCCCAGGACCCAGGATACCGGGGCGGCATCTGCTCCCAGTAGCTGTGCATGTAGGCAAACTGCGAGGTGAAAGACTCTGGTGGACCGGTGGGGAAAGGCGAGGACACTTGAGGAGGCACTTGCTGAAGGTGGATCCTCAGGCAGGCAGGGCAGGGACAAAAAGTGCCAGGCTTCACCACCCTCAAAAGCAGTCCCAGGGTACGAGGTCTAAACCTTGGCACAAAGGTCTAAAGTGATTGTGAGTAGGAATCCTGAACAGCAGAAAGTCTCACCCGTGGCTAGCAGGAAGAATGGGAAGAGCCAAGTACAAACCCTCCCCAAGTGTGGGTCATCCCGCGGGAACCCAGGATACAGAGGGACACAGGAAGATTGTCCACAAGGCTAAATACCACATGCAGCCCAACAGCTGCAAGGCAATGTAAAATACAGATAAGCTACTAAGATGTCACCGTCCTCCAGGGACACCCTGTGTTATCATGAGCAAGCTGCAACTCTGGGCAGTACTCAGATCCTCATCATCTCCCTAGGTTGAATTCGAACAGCCAAGACCAGACAGGGCTTGGGTTGCTGAGGGGCGCAAACACACCAGCAAAGGTCTGCAGAGCACCTGTTTGTCTTCTTTCCTCTGCAAGCTCCTGAGCTGAGTAGAGCATACAGTGGGGTAAATCTTCACAAGGTGTGTTCACCACTGTAACTGAAACCCAGATGAGAAAACATCCCAGGGGGCCCAGAATGGCCCACCACTAACGTGTAATGTTAACACAAAGACCAGCTGCAGAAGGATGCATGCCATTGGGCTCATTGTTCATAAAGCTCCGAAGTGAACGGCACAGTACCACATCTATCTGCGAAGGGTGTGCTGGCTCTCCCCAGCAACCACTGCGGCTGTCGTGCTGTCTCCTGTGGGCCCCAGGTGGCCAGCATGACAGTGCTACCCCATTGGCACCAAAGGTGAAGGACAGCCGGCCTTCTGTGAGCTGGTGCAGCCCTGTCCGGACCCCAGCAGGACCCTAGCAGTCAGTGGAAGGGATCAGGGGGAGGGTTTCCCACCTGCTCTCTCAATCTCTGGTAAAAAGAGCTTTTAAGAAAGAAAAATTTCAAAAGCAAGACTAGGGAAGCTTTTAATTTATCGGATCAAAAGTAAATCCTGGACAACCTTAGCAGGAGAGTTTAAATTAAGTGGCTTTTAATAAACTCACTTTCTTACTGGGTCATACATGAAAGGCAAACACCAGCATTTCAAAGCAGAAGGGGTAATGGGTGATGGCAAGGGTCATTTTCCCAGGCATCCTGGAGCGAGGTCTCCTGCTCAGTGCCCATGTGCGTTTCTGAGGTCCAGACCAGCCGAGCCCCAGGAGCCCCAGGACTGAGGAGCCTGTCCAGGGGGATCTGAAGAAAAGGAGGCAGAGCCGGGCAGGACTCAGGCAGTGACCTCATCCTGCAGATTTTAGGGGAGGCAGCAGGGGCTGAGAGCCAAGCCCATGAGATGCACCAGAAACCATGCCCATGCTACCCTACCCTGCAGAGGAGAAATGGGCCTGCACCCAGCCTGCTCCTCGCCTGCTCTGTGGCCTGGCACCATGGGCCTCTGCATCTGCTCGGGAGCCAAGGATGCATACCAAGCTGATCCCAGCCTCCTTGGCAAGGTGTAGCGCAGGCTGCCAAGGAGAGGGAGGGAGGCAGGCATGGAGGACGGGAGGACAGCAGAGAGAGTGGCGCAGAGCAGCTCCCGTGCCGTGCTCCCAGCTCAAGCTTCCCGCAACACCCTCGCCCAGTGACTTTACAGTCCTGTCCCAAGAGGTGGACTCTGTGTGGCAGATGCCTGGGTTCATGGGCACACAGGAGAGAATGCCTGTGGGCATGAGAGAACTGGGGTCAACTTGGACACTGACCCTGCTTTAGCACTTGTGGCTATAGTCCCCGGTTGTCTGTGGTCACCATGAATCACCCCGGGTGCCCCTTCTATCCACAGAGGACCGTCCCTAGCAAGGCCTGGCCTTCATGCCCAGGTTACAGGACTGTGGTCATGGCTGCTCTTCCTTCCAGAGTAACCACTGCTCCTCCAGTGGCTGCTGCTTTGTGGACTTCAGGCCCCTAAGTGAGCTGGTTCTCAACGCGCTATGTGATGTGCTCACAGTCATCGAGAGAGGCACACACAGGGCAAAGGAGAAAGTGAGGTTACATCTAGGTGCGGTGGCACACACCTGTCATCTCAGCACTTGGGAGGCTGAGAGAATCACTAAGAGTTGGACACTAGCCTGGGCTACAGAGAGAGCTCAACGCCAGCCTGAGCTGCAGAGTGAGACCCTGTCTCAAAAAGACAAGCAAAGAAAAACAAAGTGAGGTTGCATTTGCCACTTCCAGGCTATGTGTGGGCTGTAGTTCCTCGGTCTGTAAATGGGGAGATCCCACCTGACTACAGGCTTGCCCCAGACTGGGGTGGCCACAGAGTGAACTCCCTGGTTCTCAGATACCTAGCTCTTGCCTGATGGACGTATCTGTCACAATTTTTCGTTTATTTTCCCTTTTGCAATTGTACTGGCAAAACTTAACATCTGAATAATGCAATAAGACAAAAATCAAAGGCACTCTTCCCTCTCCCCGCCTGTGTAGACACTGCCCAGAAGTTGCCATCCTTGGGGCTGCTGGCTGGCCCATGCCTTGGGGAGCGGGGAGCCCAGTCCTCTAATCCACAGATGAAACAGGTTGCAGACCAGATGCTCCCGGGACAAGCCTTTGATTCTGGATGTACGATTCACTTATTCATTTGATGTTGGCCCCACACACTCCCTGCACAGCAGCTGCGGCAGGGGAGCCTGCTGGCCTGTGTGTCCCAGCCCGCTCCCCTGACAGGTGCTATCACACTAAAGATGCTCTCAGCTGGTGACAGATGTGGACCAGGCCCATCAGGCAGCAGCAAGTGCCAGCCAGATGCAAGCCAAGCACAGCGCACCACCATCCCCTGAAGCAGAGAAGCAGGTCTGGTCTGCCTGAGGCATATGTGGCAAAGCCAGTTTAGACCATTGGAACTCCAAAGATCTGACTTCAGCTGGACTTCTCTTGTTCTTTCCAGTAGAGATCGCTTGGAGCCACGCCCCCACCTCTAGCACATGCACCAGTTGTTGTAGGTCTGATGGGCATTGTGCAAGCTTCCCACCACTTCGTATTTCTGGGGCCTCTTGCAGCCATTTGTCTGGGTATCTGCCCAGCACCTCAGGGTTGAGCCCAATGAGTGAGTGCACTCATTTCTCCTAAAGATGCCCTTTCCAGCCCCTGCCGCATGGTGTGCACTGATAACTCCGAGGAGGAGGCAGATCCATGTCACACCTCAAGCAACGGCTGAGGACAGCATGTGAGCGCTAACTTTCCACGTAATGGGCTTTCTTTCCTCTGATATTATTTCCGCACCTCCCATTGGCTGTCTGCAGGCTTCCCTTGCAGGCTCCTCCCAGTCATGCTGCTGGGGACACTTCAGGACCAGTGCTTCCCACCCTCGGGAGGGGGAGCTGTGAGCTTCCAGGAGCCAGGAGCTCTTGCTGTGCAAAGACTTCAAGGGGCAGGCATGAAACAACACTGTCTCCTCACTCAGCATCGGGGCACTTCTCCTGGGACCCCGGGTGCTTTGGAGGGTTTGCTATTCAGTCCTCCAGGTCATCTGGAGTTGACCCGGGCACCCAGCTGTGTTTCAGAGAAGAAATTGGGTGCAAGGCCCTGGCTTTTTGGAGTCCCAAGTCCCTGGGTTGCCTCTTTGCATGTGGCTTCCCCCAGCAGCTGCTCCTCCTGTGTTCCCAGGATTCCTGCTGCTGCCTCACTCTGTGGTGCGAGGATATTTACTGTAGGCACAGCCTGGGCTGGGTGTAGATTTACGAGCACAGTCAAGCGTTTCCTTGCATTTTAGACAGCTTGATGTAGGCTCTTTTGGATCTTCTTGACTGGGGAAGAGAGGAGAATGAACCCCTACTTGATAAGGCCTGCTGGTATTAGCTACCCAAGAGACAGTCAGCGCCTGCTCCTGTGAACTCGCCCTCTGCAGCCTGAGGCCCATCTGGCTTGACCCTTGCACGTCCTGTCCTCTAGGATCCTGTCTGTCCTTCAGGCCTAGTGGGCACCGTCTACTGTAGGCAGCTTTCCCCTGTACCTGCCCTCCGTCCTTCTGGGCTATACCTCCTCCTCCTCCTCCTCCTCCTCCTCC
>PVJA010042668.1:0-17173 GCA_004027025.1 Myocastor coypus | reverse complement strand
GATGTTGAAATGTAGTTCCATATTTGGAAAGTTTTCAGCTATTATTTCAGTAAAGGAGTTTTTAGGTCATTTGCTCTGTCTTTTTACTTTTCATTAATTTCAGTTAATCTTTGAATATTTTTATGTCTTTCATTGTTTTTAAAGTAGCTATTAATTGATCACAAAAGGCATACCTGTGTTCTAGTTCTGACACTCTTTCCTTATGTTGATACCTTTTGCAGCCCATACTTTTGATATAATTTTTGTTATCATAAATTTTTGTTTGACTTCTCTTATTGATTCTTTCTATGTTAGGTGCTATATTTTGTATCATTCTGTTTGATTTATCTAGCTTCTCTTTTAGCATCTTCTATAGATACACCGGTTGTATATATAGTCTCATTATGCAGTTTGGATTCATAGTTATCCTCTGTTTTTCAGCCTCCCCTGCACTGGGATTATAGGCGTGTGCCACCATGCTTGGTCTAGGTGGCCAGCTCAGTGCACCCGGAGGAGGACTGGCATGGCATGTGGTGGCAGGGATCAAACCTGGTCCCTGCACATATCTAAGCAAACAGTCCACTGAGCTATCTCACCAGCCCTTAGTCATATGTTTTTATACTAATCAAGCACATTACTACTCTTTTTATATCTTCTGTTTTTCTTTCAAATAATTTGCCTGAAGGATCCTGATTTTCCCTACCCCTTCACCCATGTCCCATGGATTAGCTATGAAGAAATTTAGAGTTTTTGTAGGTATTTTGTTGGCTCGCCTCCTCATGTTTATATTTTACATTTATATGTTTAATTTTTGTAATGGGACTTGCGAGTTTGCTATGCTTGAAGGCTATGATGGAGACCTCTTTATTGTGTTTCTTTCAAGTCTGACTATATTGAGGCCTTTACCTCTGTCTCAGGCTGCGCCCGCTTATTTGGGTGGGGAGTTTGAAGTGTACCTGGTGCAGTGCCTAGTTCTCTGGGAATGGGATGTAATACTGTTAATGACTTAAGAGTAGTCCAGGTATTAACATATATGTAAAATCAATTAACTGCAACAACTATATTACCCTGGCTATCTAACCAAAATCAGCAATAACAATCACTTTAAGAGAAGCTGTGTATTGACCTAACCTTAGAACCATCTCACATTTAATCATCAAAGGGATCTATAATTATGGTATAACTACTATTACAAACCAAATGTTAGGTACAGCAAATAGCTACTAAATGAAAGAACTTTACCCCAATGACAATAGAACAACATTCAACATGCATGAAATAAACTATCTGAAGAGTCACAAAGCTTGGTGGCAGTACTAGTAAAAATAGAGGTGGTAGAGAACTAGAGAATGAGAAAAATGAGGTTTAGAATATTAATAATATTAATAGTTGAATCAGTTAAAAATTTCTCTGTGTCTGTGAAGGAGTGTTTTCTTTCCAAGATCTGAAGGCTTGTAGTCCAGCAAGTTACGGTTTTCCTTGTGGGCTTTTCTTGGGGCTAATGCTGCTCTTTCTATCTAGAGCCATGGACTACTGGCCTGACTTTACTCCTGGGGCTCTGCCCTCGTCTATGACCAAGTTCAAGCTTGGTATATTTGAAGAAGAAATAAAACACATACATGGCTTACAATTTGTGGGTGACTATGTTGAGGGGACATAATTTGCAGGTAGAGACTCGGTTAGCTGTGCGTGCTGCTCCAGCAGCGGGGTACTCCTCTGTGTGGGGCTGTAGAGGCAGGCTCCTCCTCCTCATAAGAAATACTAAATGATGCATAAGCTATGGAATATCCTGAGTGTATTTTTCAATTGAGTTAAGTTAAACTATTTTTATTTATGTTTATCTCACCTTTATAGTACAACTTAAGTATTTTTTCCTCATACTATGAAACAAAGGAAAGATTTTTCAAAATTACTGTACTAAACATAGTAAATATAGAGAACATCACCAATTCTTTCTTCTTCTACCTATTTATCCACTCGTGAAAGCTGTCTAGAAGGCAGGCATTCTGCATCTGTACTATTGTGCTACAGATGTAATTGATGTCAATTTCTTGTTTATAAGGTGACATGACCTGAAACTGAGCTTTCACCTGCAGTTGCTTGAATTTGTCTTAGGGAAGAAACCACCTTTAGAAAGATTTGGGTCCCGGAGACTCATTTGAATATAAAAGATATGCAGTTCACGGGGCAGAGACTAATCCTACCCAGAGCTCAGTATCTCCACCCTTTAGAGCCAGACTGAAATCCTTCTTTTTCCTTACTTACTTGAAAATCAGAAAGCTGTCTCAGATCAGAGAAGAAGGGAGGGGAGGTCTATGAGCAGAATTGTAGGACAATAAACAAATTCAGCTTTGTACTGTTACACTTAAATTTCCTACACTTCAATACAAATTGTATATCCAATAAAACATATCATTTTGTGTCATCCCATTAAGTTTTGTTTTTCAGTAGTGTCTTTACAAGCACTATGACTTTATTATCAAATACAAATGTACTTATTTTAGGTATTTATACAGAAAACATTTTATTGTTTCAATATTGGGGGAATACAATTGTTAAAGGTCAGTTCTGGATCAGCAGTGGATGATGACAGAAAGCTTTCTTCAATGAATTTTCCCCAAGTGCCTTAAGGCATTGCTCTGTTCCTTCTGCTGTCTTCAGATAAGTAGAGTATGTGATGGTTAAATACTGGGGGTACCTAGGCTTGTGTAACTGGGCTTTCTGTAGCTTCTTTATTTTTATAAGTTTTAGATTTATCGGAAGAGCAATTTAGAGAAAAATTCCAGGTTAAGAGATTGAACTTCCCATGCACAGATCCAAAGAAAGCTTATCTAATAAGTGTGTTCATATTAGGATCCTGCATGCCTAAGCTTGCTTTTCTGACAGCAGCACATTTAGGGACAGTTTGATGTTAATTTTCTCAGCTTTGTCAACCACAGTTGATTCAAGTCAAGGTGCAGAAGATAGTGGCTAAATTGTGACTCCCTCTAGGTGCAGCTAAAGCTGCAGATTAGGTAAAATGGACATCGATTTGCATTTATTTCATATATTTTTTTTAATTTTAGCAAGCTTGATTTGGGGAATTAGGTCCTAATGTTGAAATAAGTTCCATTGTGTTTTGGCATATCTTGAAGTCACAATAGATAGTGGCCTGTGGCTAACTGTTCTCAAAATTGCATTGGCACTGCCCGTCGATGGGCAAGGAGGACACTCTTCCCTCTAGTTCTCCTGTGCTCTCAAGGAGCAGAGAGATCCAAATTGTTGACCTCTCCCGCATTCCAGCATTTCAGGCAAACAGGAAGAATAAAAATTTCAATGATTTATTTCCTTATGCTATTTCTGGGACTTCAACTGGTACATTTTAAGTCCTGTTAAAAAGGTGGAAAATGCCTATGATGGAAGGTACATAGATTCCTGCGGATGCAGAGGCCCCCCTCACACATGAATCTGCTGGAGTCATGACCTGCTTGCAAGATGTAGACAAGTGGAAGTTAAACATAAAGAGAATATTAGAAATACTCTCGCTCGCATCTTCACAGAGTCCTTTTCTCCCTCCATCTTCCCCAAGTAATGTTTTATCTGTGTGTCTAATGGTACTCTTTGCCTATTACTTTCAGTAAAAGCAGAAGAGGTACTGGGAATGGGGGTAATTTAAGAACTACTTGAAGGGCAAATTCAACACACACCTTTTTACTTTTCCTCATCTGTGTCAAGTAATTATGATCAGACATTTAAGGTTCTGTAACTAGGATGACTCTTCACCCAAATATTCACATTTGATCCTGAATAGGAAAATTGATGGCTTTTAATTTTTTAACACATTTTAAATTTCTTAAGTGTTCCAGTTTGAATGATAAATTATCATGTTAAGTGTGGAGATTTTCTTATTGTTTTTAGAAATTAAAGAGTAAAGAGAAGTAATTATGGTCATACACATTGATTTTCCTTACAAGTAGGCTGTATTGACATCATCCTGATTATATTGTGTTGAATGCATTCTAGGACACGAAAGTTACATTTTCATCGAAACTTCAGTACTTCAGTATGTGACTCATTTGGATTTATCAGTAGATAGCATATGTTATAAATCCTTAATGTGTATACGTTGAAATATTTTTGTTATAATGCATATCAACTTTCCATTTTTATGAACATCACAAAATTGAAGTATTTTTTTACAAATGTATCTTCTAATTGTTTTGATTCTCAGCTTAAAACCCACAGTATTGCTTTTTTCATGACATGCATGAGAAATGCATTTTACAATATTTTTATTTGACAGATTTGTAGTTATAGATAAGAAAGCTTAAGTAACTCTTTTGTAGATACAGAGCTTATACACGCTCATGAAGCTACATTCAAGTTGTGCTGTGTCCTACCCAAGGTTTTGGACTTGAAGCCAGCAACTTCCATCTATGTACTCCCACTGGCATCTTTGCCTATACTGCTGTCGAACAATTTTTTACATCAGAATTCTTCACACAATGCTAGTAATGGTGGCACCTGCCTGTAATCCTAGCATTCGGGAGACTGAAGCAGGAAGGTTACTATGAGTTCAAAGCCTGCAGTCTTAGTTATTCTTCTCTTGTTGCTGGGACAAGTACTCAATACCCAAAATGAAGGCTGGAAAGGTTTATTCAGCTCACAGTTACTGGAGGTTTCAGTCCATATTCGGCTGGCTCCAAGGCTAAGTGGAACAGGGCAGAAAGCATTCAGCTCATGATGGTGGAATGGTGGCAGAGGCAACTGACCAAGTAGGGCAACAGAGAGAGTCTGTTTCTCTGTCTCATAATACATTCAGGCTCTCTGCCTCAGACCACACCCATAATCTCAGCAGCACTAAAGTGCATAATCCCAGTGGATTGTGACTTAGTCTCAAACTCTACAAGTCCCTGCCCTATGACTGCATGAGGCTTTGTTGGGACAGCTAGACACAAACCATAACATCTGCCTAGACTGCATTCAAGGCCAGCTTGAGCTACAGGGAATCCTTTCTCAAACAAATTTTTTCCCACATACTGTACTATGAAGACTAGTTAGTAAGTTGTGTTCTATGAGCTTACCATTATTTAAACATTCACTTTGAAAAATCGAACTTCTTTCTACATCCTTTAATCCAGCACCTAACCTAAGGGTGCTTCGTTAGGTTTCCCAATAAATCTCTATTAAAATTGTAATTTTTGGACTTTCCTATATTTTAAGAATCCCCATATTTTCTCAAATAATTGTGTGAGGTCCTTTTCTACTGTTCAGACAATTAATATTTGACCCTTCTTATATACAGCTTGCCTTTCCTTCTCATTTTAATGAATCATCTCTAAAGATATTTGCCAGTGGGCATAAGCATATTATTTTATTAACCCCAATATTATTTCATTTTTTTAGTCTCTTCAGAAAATGAAATATATTGTGAAACACCATGGTAGGCATTATAAATGTACTTGAATATAAATTTGCATAATCTCAAAAATTGCAAGAAATGTTCTCACCTTCCATCTTCATTTCTTAAATAGATTAATATTTGAATGTCCTTATAGATCAATTTTTTCCCTCTTTCTTCTTTCTTTTGTACTGGGGATTGAACTCAGTACCTTATGCTTGCCAGCCAGACCCAGTGCCACTGTGCTATGTAACATGTTTCACTTGTTCAGAATCTTTTTTTTTTTTTTTTTACTTGTCCAGAATCTTAAAACCACAGAAAATGTTATTTTTCCTTCTCCATGAAGAAAAGCCTTTGGTCAAGCCTTGGTAAATATTCCCTTTGTTCTCACCAAAGTAATAGATTATTACCATTATAGAAATTTAGTGATTTGGAGCTGCAAGAATGTGATATATATAGGATCCTTTTGTGTGGTGCTGGACAGGTATCTCACTAGATGTTTGTTACCCATAGCAGTGATCTCATTCTATATATGTTTTTGAAAACTCTCAGAGGAAGCTTTTCCTCCTCTATCACTAGGATACAGATACTGACATGTGCCACTTGCTGTAATCTGTCTACTACAATTTAAATTGCATATCTTAATTGGTGTTATTTGTACTACTTTTTTGATATTACAAAAAGTATGTATCTTAGTCATTTTTCTTGTATCTGGAACAAAATATTAAACACAACTATAAGGAAGGAATACTTGTTTTATTACACAGTTTGTAGAGGTTTGAGTCTGTAGTCTCTTGGTTCAAAAGCAGAACAGTATGGCAGACAGGCAAGGCAGAAGATGGTTCCTGTCATGAGGTAGGAAGTAGAGAGGGTTCAAGTGGAGAGCTAAGGGGATCCTCCCAGGCCATTCCGCAAGTGACTCATCTCCTGTGGTCAGAATCCAATTCCTGATATCATATTCAGCTATAAATTCATCAGTAGATTAATTCATTAGTGTATATCATGTTCTCATGGCCCAATCACCTCCTAACAACCCACTTGTGAGAGCATGAGGTTTTGGGGAGACATCTCGATATGAAACATAATGTCCATATCTGGCCTCTGAAAGACTCCTGCATACGATTTTTTGCAATATTCATTTATTCTACCTCTGAGCATTGGCAAAGTCCTGTTGCTTTTAGTACTGCTGAAGTTCAATTCCAAACTTGTCCATGACATTTAAGGTAAATTCTTAGATGCAATCCCCTGTAAAATTGAAAATAAAGTAAAGCACTTCCAACATATACTGGTACACTGTAGACATTCTCATTATAAAAGGGAGAAATAAGAGGAGAAAAACAATAGGCACAAAGCTAGATTGACCCAGCAGGGTAGACACTAAATCCTGGCATTAAATTCTTGGCATGCTCTTTTCAAAGCAAAATCTTGCAGTTTCACGTTTTTTGCTTGAGAATGATGGCTTCTGGCCAGTATCTTAAATTTGAAAAAGGCATTTTTCTAATATTCTTTTGTTGACTAGTTGATTTCTACTTAATATTAATTTTCTTAGCCCCCAAGGTGTCTTTTGTTCCTTCTTTGCTGTTACTGTCTTTACTAGACCTTCATTTCTGGTCATATGCACAATTTCCTTTGCTCCTATTTCTCAGTGTGTCCTTGTTAAAAGCTTGCATGCCCAGCCTCAACACTACACTGTCTTAAAATTTCCTCCATTAAATCATTTTATTGCTTTTAATATTAGACTTTCTAAAAGTCTTAGGATAAGGGCAAAATGTAGACAAATTTTCTCTCTGGATATAACACACATGGCCCAAAGTCCAGCTGCTAAGGTGAGCCTTGATTCAAGTAAAATCTCTTACACCTTCTCTTATTCATCTGTTTATTTTATTTTATTTTATTTTATTTTATTTTATTTTATTTTTTATCTGGATTCTGGTCTTCTTAGCTGTGGCTTAAATCTTCCATCATGCTTCACATGCAGCATTCTAGGACTGCCTCTTTAGCTGGTGTCTCTAAAACTTTCTGAATTAGCTCCTGTGAATCAGTTCAAAAGGCTTCTGAACCATATGACCAGGGGTAGTCACAGCAACCACTCCAATTCTTTGTTATCAAATTCTGTCTGAGGTACTTCCATTTGCTCTATTCTCATTCTGTCTGAATCACCATTGTCCTTAAAAGTGTTCTTTTTAGGGGAACATAGGCTTTCAAGGTTCCTTAGCAAGAAAATAATGCTCCCCGCTGCAAATTGTCAGTTCTCACTTTGCTGTTCTATTGGCAGAAGTTAATGCAAATGCTGTTGCCTCTTTTACATTTATACTTAGTTTCTAGACATCATGTTCTTTCCATTTTCCTGTTCTTTCTCACTTCCTCTGCTCACTCTGAATGTGGCCCTAGTGGCTAGTCAGTCCCTCCACTGGAATTTTATCCTATATTATGGCACTAAATGCAATCTGGTAACTCCTAGATGTGTACCTGTATAGAGCATATCTGTTTTGAACATCATGATTAAAAACATAATTGCCTAGTTGAAATTCATGGGTAGATACTGATGAGAATCTCAAATGCAACTTGTCCAAATTAAGCTTTTGATTTCTGCTCCCTCCCCCTCTGGGAGTCATCATCTCAGCCAATTCTAGTTCTGTGGCCCTGGTTGAAACCTGGTCATGCGTGGCAGCTCGTCCTTTTCTCTTATGCAAATGCTGCCAGTTTTGTTTCGAAACTCCCAGACTCTGATTTCTGGGTGCTCTGATTGTCTCCACTGAGTCTACTCAGGTCTGAGTTTCCTTTAGTGTATTGTAAATTGCCTCATAACCAGTTTTCTGATTCCATTCCTATACTTTTTATTTCATTTAAATATAATAGTCAGAACATGGATTTTTACAAGAAATCGTTATTTCTCTTGTTAAAACTTTTCAGTGAGTACCTTAGTTATACTCTTTTTTAGAGTAAATTTATTGTTCTTGGCTATATGACCTGGTGTCTTCTCTGACCAAACCTCTTCTATGTTTTTCTCTATATCATCCTCCGTTATTTTGTTGTCTCTTTATATCAATTGTCAAGTCATATCAACTATACATTTTACTTTGAAATTTGGTCTTTTTCCTGTCTTCTCCATCAAAATATTAGTTCTCTGAACAAAGTTACATTTTAATCTCATCCGCTTATGTCTTCGTTCCCAGTACTCAGCGTCTCTGACATTAACAAGCTTTCACCTATTTTGGGGACTAGAAGACACTACTGAGTTCATACCATCTGAATGGAAAGCTACCACTGAGAACATTTCAACACCAGTTTTTTCCTTGCTCTACCCTTAGTCAACAACAGGAGCCTTTCATAAGACTTATTGTTGGGATCAAATGCAAGGTCTTTATCTCTTTACCATCCACACTTCAACATCTTGAAGATTATTACCATGCACAGCATAAAATCTTGGTGAACGAACTTGTTTTCTTTTTAATTGCTAGCACATAGTACAATTTTATAAAGAAATGTAATGGGAGAAAGGCTAAAGTTTATTTCTACAATTAGTCATTTATATATTACACAGGTTTTTTTTTTTTTTTTTTTTTTTTTTTTTTTTTTTTTTTTTTTTTTTTTTTTTTTTTTTTTTTTTTTTTTTTTTTTTTTTTTTTTTTTTTTTACATATACAGGTCAGAAGCAAATGGAAGCTGGCTTTACCAAACCATGGAATGCAAATCTGATTACACTTTCAACCATTGAAACAAGTGTTAGAATAGCAAAGTTCTCTCCTGTGCTACTTTCTGCCTTCTATGTCCATACTTGCTTTTACCACTGTTAGTTCAAGGCTATAATTCTTAAATACTTAAGAGAAGAGAAAGTTTCACATTTAAGAAATGGGGAAGGGGGCAAAAACAGAAAACAAAGAAAACCACCAACCTTTCATAGAAGGCCTTTTTCTTGTTTAAATGTGCTAATTCTGTCTGTACCAAGATCTGAGGCCACAACAGAGAGACTACTAAAGAGAACAGCTTTTGTTTGGTGTACGTGGTCAGTGATGAGTTAGGGAAGGGTACAGGTGCAATTCTGAAAACTCACTGGAGGCTGCATAACGTAAGAGAACCGCTGGGTTCACTAAAGTAGACTTCTGTTTTCTTTATTGTCTTACATCCCTTTGCTTTTAAACTGTTTTAGTAATTATTTTCGGTTTCATTCTTTGCACATACATTGCTTGAAAATAGTTGTGAAAGGGATCAATTAATCTGGAAAAACAGTTGGATTGGTGATTCAGAAGCTTTCAATGAGTAGGGGGATTTTGTGTGGAATTTATTTATTTATTTATTTAGTCTTTTTGAGACAGGGTCTCGCTATGCAATTGAAGCTGGTCCTGAGCTCACTTTTGTAGCCCAGGCTGGTCTCGAACTCGCATCAGTCCTCCTGCCTCAGCATCCCGAGTGCTGGGATTACAGGCGTGAGCCACCACGCCCCGCCTTTGTGTGGAATTTAATCCTGGACTAGGATATTCGCTTCAGGACCCCAGACTGGAGAAGACAAGGAGTAAATAAGGCTTGTGCCAGATCTTGACAGTACTATGGAGATAGTGACCAAATACCAGGTTTGGATTGGTAGAGAAAACTCAGGAAATACACAATATTAAGGTCATTTACATGTTATTAGAGTGATAGGACTGAAGGCTTCCATCGCCAGGTAAAATTCAGGACTTGATGCCATGGGACTCACTTCATCATTTTTGAAATACACAGAGATCTCTCTCATATGCTCTGGGAAGTAGGAATGACTATTAGATAATAAAGATATCAAAGGACACGTAATAATTGTTCACCGTTATGTATCTTCAAGGAGAAGAGCTGTCACAGGTGTTTTGCTGTTGTGATGCAAATCAAGCTTTTCATGTTCCAAGAGAAAATTCTTTATCAGGTGTGAGAGAGCAGGGCTAGGAATAAAGCTTATCAGCATAAGTAGCTTCCTGAGTCTGTTCCCTGGTACTGGGAAAAAAAAAAAAAAAAATAGATAAATAAAAAGAAAGAAAGAAGAAAAAAAATGAGAGAGAGAGAGAGAAAAAAGAAAATTCTTGTACAGTATTCAAATACAGCTAAGTGCCCTTTAGTAAAGTAAGAGGTGGCTTTCTAAGTAAATATTTTTTAGTTAAACACTATATATTCTAAATATAAATATTAGTTTGTCCTTGTATGCAAAGAAAAGTGTCTAGGCCTAGAAAGCCACTACTAAGAATTTTAATCTCATA
This sequence comes from Myocastor coypus, assembly GCA_004027025.1. NCBI lineage: Eukaryota > Metazoa > Chordata > Mammalia > Rodentia > Myocastoridae > Myocastor > Myocastor coypus. Next base: position 6,593 of record PVJA010042668.1, on the reverse strand, counting down.
GGAACTTTTGGTACTTAAAAAAAATTCTTCTACAAGCTCTAAGTTAACATGACACGGAACAAATGCCTAGCAGTTTGGAGTGCATCGCCTAGTGTTCCTGAAGTGCCATCTGGCACCACAATCTCCACCGCAGAAAGTGCTTAATGACTGCCCTGACTGACGGCTATAATAGATGCATCTCTGTTACTCTTGCAAGATCTATGAGTAATTCTAACCCGACAGATGACAGTCACAAATCTCCTTAGAATGTTCAGTTGTTTCCAATTCATAAGACCTTTTAAGAATGTGAAATTTAGCAAAAGGAAGCAAACTAGTGATGGAAATCAGAACATGTCCCCATACATAATGAAAAATTCAATAAACGACAACTGTGGATTACTGTGAGTCACATTCCTGTTCCATGCACCGTTACCATATGACATTTTTAAAAGATGTAAGGGGAATAATCCATTGTTGTACATTTTATGTACAGACCTAGTAATGACTTATACTTTCTCAAACACTTTGTAGCATAAATTCCATGTATGAACAAAGACATTTGTAGTACTAAAATAGAAAAGAAACGAAGAAAATCAACAAAAAATTGACAAAAGCAAAATTTGTAGTGAGACTCCTGGAACAAATTATATATTCATGTATAATTAAAATTATACATGAATATCAATCTTTGCTTAATTATTTTTAAAAATTTTTAAAATCTTTTATTTATTTGTTGTTTTCATATTGGGTCTCCCTGCACAGATTCATAGTGATCCTCATGTTTCAGCTGCCCCAACATGGGAATTACAGGGATATGCCACTGCATAGCATGCCCAGGGTTCTGGGGTCATGCACAGGTCATTTGGTTCTAGGGATCAAATTTGAGTCCTTGCACTTGCCAGGCAGGCACTTAGACCACTGAGCTATCTCCTTGGCCCAATTTTTGCTTAATTACTAGAAGGTAGCCCAGTGATACAGAGGCTGCCTTGCAAGCACAGGGTCTTGAGTTTTCTTTCTGGTAAATAAATAAATAAATAAATATTTACTTTAACCTTTACATTACCAGAACTGAGAGTAGTTTTAAAAGTCATAGTCCTTGGGCCAGTGAGATGGTTCAGCAGTCTAAAGCACCTGCTTAAGAAAGCTTAGACAACCACAGGGACCGCAGTTTGATCCCTGGCACCATATCCTATGCCAGTCCCACCCCCAGGCTGAGCCAGCGATAAAACACAAACAAAAATAAAAACACAAAAAGCCGAAGTTGTAAAAGTCATAATCCTAGGTGTGGATTCAGAAGACTCTGGATCAAAAGAAATACTATAGATTGGACATACATTACTTAGCATAAAAATTAATTAAGAAGTTAACCAAATTTAAGCCTAAGTAAATAAACACATCACTTGATTTATTAAACTTTTCCCTAGACTAGTAATTGCCAGTAATAAGGAGAAAGCATCATTTGTGTCCAACTGACATTTTGAAACATAGTTGGCATGAAAAAATTGCATTTAAATATTTATAGTAATAACAATAAATTAATATACTAAAATTGCTCAGCATGTAATGAGGCAATTGTTACACTCATATTTCTGGTGGTATTTCCAGTCTTCAGTTGTATATGCCACTGACACAAGGGCATTTGTCTCAAGGAAGGCATGGCTAGGAGTTCTGTAGTCTGTTTGTCACTAATATGGAATAGACGGATGCACTGACTCGAGTGTCATCTAGGTGTTTCCAGTACCAGTGGTATTGTCACTTTATCATTGCTCTAGTGTACCCACAGGATGGACCAGAGTGAGAGGCAGTGGCCAGTAAACAGACTGTATTTACAGAGAAGGTTCTTTTCAGACGTGCAAGGTGCTTTCACAGCCCATTCTGACCTAATTGGCTTTTTGGCATTTTGGTTTTTTTTTACGGAGCTCTTAAACGTGGGATATTAAAATTGGCTGAATGAGCAGAAGGCAAATGTGCCTCCATACAGATGTTCTTGCTGCTGTTATTTGAACTGGATCAACACCAGACAGTAAAATTTCTGATTCATATTTTTGGTCCACACTGTTAATTCACTGAATGTGTAAAATGTCTTCAAAAGTCTGCAGATTTGGAAAAGGATTGGTTCATAATACCATGCCCTTTCTACTCAAATGCCGTGTGTTACATGGAAAGATCCTGAAGAACAGAGACTGTTTTAGTTATTAATTCAGGACTGGAAGCATGAATTACATTATCTACCTTGGCAGGGTAGCACATCATGGTTAACAATAGACTATAAAATGCTTAAAGCAGAGCAACACATTGTGAGGAATCTCATACTAGATTATGAACAAATATCTTGGGTATCTTCTTCCTTAGTCTACACAGGCAATCCGAGGCATTTTTATCAGAAGTAGCTGTGAATGTTCATAACAATGCAGGATATAATTGCCAAACACTAATTGTAGTCATAGCCATGAACGTGAACTTTACGTTTTGCAAGGATGCCTTATTTAAAGATTATTATTTTTCTTCTAATTAGTTTTTATGTTTCCTGATTTCCTATCTTTATCTTTTTGTGTGTGTGAAAGTGTGGTTATGTATGTCAGTTCTAATTCTGTATGTTGAACTAATAAATATGAAGTACTCTCATATATATCTTTATAGCGGTATGATTTAGCCCACAGTTTGGAGAATGAATATGAAATTTATATATGATAAAATATTCCTTCAATATTGAATGTCATCAATATATTGTAGAAATCATTTAACATTTTAAAATATGCTTATTTCCTCACATAATACATCCTGAATACTATGTGTTTGTATTTTTAAAACAGTCTAAATACCATTTTCATGTAATGACTATGTTTCTATCGTTTTCTCATCACTGGGACAAAATACCCAATATCCATAACTTTAAGAGGAGAGGTTTAGTTTAGTCATGATTTTCAGAAGACTCACTATCTAGTTGCTTGACACTCAGGTGGGCAGAGAATGGTGGAAGAGTCTGGTAGAGAAAACTTCTCATGTCTTAGCAGCAGAAGTCAGAGAAGGGAAGAAAAGCACAGGGAGGTAGAGCTTCCAGGCCACACCCACTACTTCCGCACCACATGTAGCTCTGAGCTCCTCAGTGAATTTGTTAATTTAGAAGTGCAGTGCCCCTGTGATCCAGTGACTTTCCAAATGCCCAACTGTTGGGCGCGTGAATCTTTTGGAAGACATGCTAGGATAAACTAATTTTTTTCTATTAATTTTATTCTATTTTCTTCTCTTAATTTTCTTCTATTACATTTTTAAGGACTTAATAATCTGTATTAGGGCTAACTTGCTAGCATTCCATGAACAAAAACTTACACCTCTGCATTTTAGCTTCTAAAATTATCATTTTATAATGTAAAATTAAATGCACAGATATTTGAATCTCCATAATGAAAAATTCAAAACCAGACATACATTTGCATACACACAGGCATAAAAATTCCCTTTCCCTGAATACAATGTTAATATTACTTAGTAAGAAATATAGAAGCTTTTAAAATTTAGCCATAACCTATCAAATTTGATTTCCAATTACTTTTTCAACAATGCCCATGCATCAACTACCTTAAACATATTCATTTTTAAATGTAAATTATCATAAAAATGCTAATTGAACCCTGCAATATTGAAAGGAGAAGTGCATCTCATATGTCATCAGTATTTCCTTGTAGATGCCTTTCACTGGCCTTGACTGTTGCCTCTCTCTTACTGGTTCTGCATGGCATAGGTACACTGTCCACTCTCCTGCAGGCTCCTCCCTGGTTCCCCATCCTGTGTTTCTATCTATTGCATTTTGATCTGTTATTAATACATCCATCCTCAAGGGAAAAGGGACTCACTCTCAAGCTGCCAAATGTATCTTTTGTTTTTTAATAGCTGCTTGTATACAGAAGGAAAAACTATTTTTATTATTTGCTGGATTAAAAGTTTCAGCAGGAAGTGAAATTATTATTCTTACACAGCATAGGAAGGATGCCCGTGGATAAAAATTTTCATGAAAACTGAAATAAAAAATGGGGTATATAAACTGAAAAATGAGACACAAGCTTTTAACACTGACTTTACAAATAAGCATATCTAGTGGATGTCTTTTGCATAGGAACTTATTATATGAGACTTTCCAGCATAAATACTAGACAGGAGCTAGGAAGCAACAAATGCAGGAACCTGAAGGGTTCTACGTTAGGATTCACACAGAAGTTGCTTCAATACAGGAATTAAAGAATATATTTTTGGAAGATATAATTATGTTTTATATGTAATATTAATTCATTATATTTATTTTTATAGGTTCTCCTTTACATGTACATAGATTTTTAAAAAATTGTAGGCTTTCTCAGCAATCATCACTATCATCATAGGTATTTTATTTAGATGTGAGCCAGATTTATAAAGTGCAATCTCTCACGGGTGAGAGGTCTTCTATTTTAGGAGGCAGAACTGGCTCACTGACCAGTGCTTTTCTCTATTCTTAGTTTCTCTTTAAAACCATGGAGAGTTTGAAATAGACTTCTCTTTGAAAATTGTTAATATATTACACTTTCACATGGCAATTCCAGCTGGGTAAGTATGCATGATCTACTAAATAGAAGACCCAGGGTAGATGCACAGAACAACTTCAGAAGCCTTGCTCATGGGCTCCTCGTGAGAGCTAGAGCAAAGTTTTGATCGGACGGTCCATACCAGAGGTTGTGCTGAGGAGTGGATGATACAAAAAGAACATTCACACTGAATTTTTGGCACTGTTTCCTCCCACGTGGCTGGCCTGTCTGCTGTGTCGGGTGTACTTCTTTTCCTACTTTTACTTGGCCAAACTTGCTCTGCAGAGGCTGTTTCTTCTCTTATTTATGACAGAACTTGCCTACTGTTTTTACTTGTCTTGACTTATTCTTTGCTCAAGGAAAAAATAACCTAGAAACCACCTTCCTAAGGAGAGCTCTTCACCTTCAAACCAGGCAACAGTTTCATTTTTCAGTAGTAGTTCTTCAGAGGTATGTTATATCATTACATCTGCTGTGACTAAGTGGTTATATATATATATATATATATATTATATATATATATAATATATATATATATATAGATACTTTCTGTATAGATTTTGAACATAAATTTGTGATTTGTGGCTATATGTATGCATGATTTATGTCTTTTAATCTTTATATTTTATATACTCTGTGGTAATGATAATATTCACCTGGGCTACAGTGGCAAAGTTGATCAAGCAAGTCTATTGTAGCATATGATAGATAGTATTACAACAGCTATTTTTTTAAAGAATGAATTTTGTTGTATTTTTTCCCCAAAGTGCTAGGTGCCTTAAATATTTAAGAGAAATTTATTTTAAAGGTAAATTTCACCCTCTGTGATTTATTGTACATTTGGAAGACAGATGGCCAGTCTTTCATACTTGCTGCTTTCTCCTCCTCCATGAGCCTGTAAGTGGATCAAGCTATTTTTTCTCTTACTAGAGTTAATCACTTCCATGCTTTTCATGAGGAACTATCATGCAGAGTGCAGTACATTGAGCTCCATAGAGACAGCACTAGGGCAAGTGAGAGCTGGTCAGGCACTGGGTGTCCTAGAGGTCTCTGTAACCTGCTGAGAACAAATACACATGGGAGATCCTTGGAAGCTAAGAGACAAGATGGCTTCACATGCATTCTTTGTGCAAACTTGCCGAGAGGAGCACAAGAAGGAGCACCCAGATGCTTCCGTTAGCTTCTCAGAGTTTTCTAAGAAGTGCTCAGAAAGGTGGAAGAACATGTCTGCTAAACAAAAAGGAAAATTTGAAGAGAGAGAAAAAGAGGACAAGAGAAATGAAAACTCATATTCCTCCTAAAGGAGAAGCCAAAAAAAAAAAGGTCAAGGATCCCAATGTGCCCAAGAGACCTCTTTTGGCCTGCTTCTTGTTCTGTTCTGAGTATTGCCCAAAAATCAAAGGAGAACATCCTGGTCTCTCCTTTGGTGCTGTTGCAAGGAAACGTGGGGGGGGGGTGCAGGGGAGATAGATCAGGGCACAAGTGCCTGCCTGGCAAGTGCAAGGTCCTGAGTTTGATCCCTGGTTCAACAAAAAGAAAGAAAGAAAGAAAAAAAGAAAAAAAGAAAGAAATTTAGAGAAATGTGGAATAATACTGCAGCAGATGGCAAGCAGCCATTGGAGAAGAAGGCTGCTAAGTTGAAGGAAAACTATGAGAGTACATCGCTGCCTACAGAGCTAAAGGAAAACCTGATACAGCAAAAAAGTCCATCTTCAAGGCTGAAAAAGGCATGAGAAAGAAGCAAGAGGTAGAGTATGAGAAAGATCAGGATGAAGGGGAAGGAAAAGAAGATGAGGATGTGGACGATGAAGAAGAGGATGATGATGAGTAAGTTGGTCCTAGTGTAGATAGTTCGGTCTCTAAAGCATTTAACTACTCCGTATACAACTCATTCCTTCTGAAGTAAAAAAAAATTGAAATGTTAGGCTGGGTAAAATTTGTTTTTAAACTGTATAATGTCTTTTTTTTTTTTTTTTTTTTTTTTTTTTTTTTTTTTTTTTTTTTTTTTTTTTTTTTTTTTTTTTTTTTTTTTTTTTTTTTTTTTTTTTTTTTTTTTTT
>PVJA010042667.1:0-17191 GCA_004027025.1 Myocastor coypus | reverse complement strand
GGAAAAGAACATACTTCTCTTTGGACTAAGAGGAAGCAGATACATACACAGTCAAATGTTCTGTAATTGCAGTGGGCCACCAGTGAAGCTTATAATGTTGGAGGCTATTGAATCTAAGCCTCCTAAAGCTGATCTCACCAATCTAGCTCTGTGTTTCATGCATTGTAATTAAGCATTTTTTTTTTCTTGCTGGGTGGTCAAGGGCAAGTCAAAGCAAGATCTGTATAACAAAACATTCATTTTTTTGTATCTTCCAGGGTCAAATCAATCCCCTCAGGATTAAGTTTGGGACCATAGACTGTACTTTGTAGAACTGTTGTTAGTGTCAGCCTTCGGGATGAATCACGGCCATTGCTTGGCCAGTTTGCTTTCTGTGAAAGCCTGAGAGAATGTTTTTCTCTGGTTACTCTCCTTAGATGCACTATAGTTCATTCATCCCTTTCCTCTGAGGTCCCATAATCTCCTTGACCAGGAAATTTGGGACACCTCTGAGTTATAGGATATTACACCACAAGTTCTCTTATATCCTGGGTCCTTATTGACCTTGAAGGGCTAGAGCCAAAATATTGGCTATCCTTATAGCCCTTCTTTTTCTCCAACTTTTGGTCTGTTAACTTACATTCTTTTTTTTGTTGTTGTTGTTAACTTACATTCTTAACCCTCCAGCAGAAAAGCTTTGGGATACTATTACTCTATAATATAGGTACTTGAGCTTATCATCACTGGCTTTCTGAGTATCAAATATCTTTGACTTAGCTTGGAAATGATATTTTCTGACCATCATTGATATTCTAATAACTTTCCATACAACGTGATATAAGCAGTTACACAATTTTGACACAGATATTTGGAAATTCAAGGAAATACAAAATTGTAGCCTGTTAAGACTATGGTATTTGGCCCAGAAGTTTCTTTCTTCAGTGTTGTATTTTCACCCTTCCTGGTTGAATTCGTTCCCGGATAATATATAATTTTTTTTTTTTGCGGGACCCGGGTTCGAACTCACAACCTTGCACTTGCCAGGCAGGCACTTGTGCCACAGAGCTATCTCCCTGGCCCCGCCTCGGGTAGTTTATATTTTGAAGCTATGGTGAAGGGAATTGTTTTCTGGTTTCTTTCTCAGCGAGTTCATGGGTGTATGGAAAAGCTGTAGGTCTTTCAGTGGAGCTGGTAGGATCTTCCAAGGGCCGGATCACACTATCTGCAAACAGGGGTCACCCAACTACTTCCTCTCCTCCTTGTAACCCTCTCATTGCTTGTCTTGCCTACTTGGTCTGCTTAAATCTGAAGTGCCATGTTAAATACCAGCGGTGAGAGAGGCAAACTCACGTCATTTCTTACTTCAGATGACATGCTCTTGGTTTTCCTGCATCAGAGCGATGTAGCTGTGGGCTCGTCACAGGTGGTCTTTACTGTCTTCATTATGATCCTCCAATACCTTAGTTTTTCTAGGGCTTTTATCATGAAGGGATATTGAATTTTTCAAAGATATTTTCTGGATCAACCAAGATATCATTTGATGTTTATCCTTAATTCTATTTATGTGATATTCTGATTTACAAGTTAAACCATGTTTGCAGTCCTGGAACAAAGCCAGCTGGATCACATTGTATGATCATTAAATGTGTCACTGAATTTGGTCGTATTTTGTTAAGGATTTTCACATCTGTGTTCATCAAGGATATTGGTCTGTGATTTTTTTCTGTGTTGTATTCTTGTCTGGGTTGGGTTTCAGCACGATGCTGGCCCTGTAGAATGAATTTGAAAGTATTTCTTCCCTTTTTTTTTTTTTTTTTTTTTTTTGGTGGGACTGGGGTTCAAACTCAGGACCTTGCACTTGCCAGGCAGGCACTTGTGCCACGGAGCTATCTCCCCAGCCCCTCTTCCCTTTTTTTTAATGGAGTAGCTTGAGCAGCGTTGGTGTTCTTCAAAAGCCTGGTGAAATTCAGCAGTGAACCTTACTGGTGCTGACTTTTCTTTTTTGACTTTTCTGGGGAAGTTGCAGCATGGGAGATGAGGTAGGGTGTCAGTGTGTAGTGCAGGCTGGCCTTGAACTCTCTCACGTAGCCCCAGCTGACCTCTAGGCCACTGCGCTGCTCCTGCCTCGGCCTCTCAAGAACTGGGATTACAGGCTTGTGCCACCACATCCAGCCCAGTTGGGAGACTTTTTATTACTATTTCCATCTCAGTGTTACTGATTCATTTAGGTTTTCTATATCCTCTTTGTTCAGTTTGGTAGTCATGCATGTCTAGAAATGTATCTATTTCCCTTGATTCTCCAATTAGTAGACTGTAGATTGTCAAAGCACTGATGCTGCCTGGGCTGCAGTGGTGGCTCCTGTACCACCCCTTTTCCTTTCTCATTATACTGATTTGGGTCTTCTCTTTCTCTTGCTTTGGCTCAGGGCTTGTCAGTCCTCAATCTTTTCAAAGAACTATGTTTCATTAACCCTGAGCATTGTTTCTTTAGAGTATTTCATTAATTTCAGCTTTATTTCTTGTTTTTTAAAAAAATTAATTAATTAATTTGGTACAGGGTCTCACTACACAACTGTTACTTGTAGTGATCTTCCTGCCTCAGCTTCCCCAATGTTGGGATTACAGGTATGTGCCACCTGTATTAGTTACTTTTTACTAGTTGCTGGGACAAATATCCGACACTCAAAATGAAGGAAGGAAAGGTTTATTTAGCTCACAGTTTGTGGAGGTTTCAGTCCATATTCGGCTGGCCTAAGGCTGAGTGGAACAGAGCAGAGAGCATCCAGTTCATGGTGGCAGAACAGCAACAAAATGGCGGCAGAGGTAGCCAACCAAACATGGCAGCAGAGCAACAGCAACAGCCCGAGTCTGTCTCTGTCTCTCTTTATATTACATTCAGGCTCTCTGCCTTAGCCCCTGCCTTAGGCTACACCTGTAATCCCAGAAGTACTTCAACCCATAATCCCATCAGTACTAAAAACCATAATCTCAGGGATCATGGATCAAGTCTCAAACTCTAGAAGTCCCCGCCCAATAACTACATGAGGCTTTGCGGGGACAACTAGACATAAACTATAACATTCCACCCCTGGACCCCCAAAATCTCATACATATCCCTTTTTACAAAAGACATTTTAGTCCATCTGGAAGAGTTGCCAAAGCCCCAATAGTTTCAGCATTGCTGAAAAGTCCAACTCCCAAGTTTCCTCGAAGATCCAAGGCAAACTCTCATCTGTGATCTCCTATACAATAGAAGAGTTAAACATACCCAACATTCAAAGGCGAAGGATAAACGTTACAATTCCAAAAGTTGCAAACAGTAATACAAAACATTGGGATCAACACATGTCCAAAATCCAGCAGGATAAACATTAAATCCCATAGTTTCAACTGGAGAATCCAAAGCAGTCTGCATTAAATTGTGAGCATCATGCAACTCTGCTCCTACAGCACTCTTGGTGATAATTCCCATGGCTTCTCTCTTAGGCTGGCTTTGCTTCCTCTTAGCACGATCCATATTCCTGGCTTTTCCAAACTTCTGGGGTTTCCACTGAATTGGCTTCTCACTCTCTGCTTCACACACTGCCTTCTCGGGAGCACACTGCCTGGCCTCCCAGGCCTTCTTTTGAAATCAAGGTGGAAGCCTTCTTAAACTAACAAGTCTTGCATTCTGAATGCTCCTAAAACCAATGCCATGTGGATGATGCCAGGGTCTGCTGCCAGCTGGAGCAGTAGCCAGGCTACCTTCTGTCTTGCTTGTAGGGGTGGAGTGCCTGGATTGATGAACACTCTGACCTTGATTCCTAGGAACAAATTCTCCATACCAGCGCCATTTAGGAACCTGGTTTGGCTGCTGCCGCCATTCTGGTACTTGGGTCTCTGTGGCCTTCTCAAGGCAAAGCCTCTCTCCTTTGCAATTCTGGGGCTGCAAAGCACAGAGAGCTGGGCCCAGCAGGATGGCTCAGTGGTCTAAAGCGCCTGCTTGGGAAAGCTTGGGCGGCTTCAGGGACCGCGGTTCGATCCCCGGCACCACATGCTGCACCAGCCCTGCCCTCAGGGTGAGCTGAGCCAGCCGTAAAAATGAGTGAATAAACAAAGGTTCTGAAACAAGAAAAAAATAAATAAATAAAATAAAAATTAAAAAAAAAAAAAGCACAGAGAGCTGCCACCTCTTGTGATGCCCTCAGGCCATCTTTTCGGTTAGCTGGCTCCTTCCCAGCAATGGAGATCCTCTCAGCTCCATCTTTACAGTCCACAGCTTTCCTGGTGTTTCCTTTCTGGCCAAACTCACATTTTAAATCATCCTGCTTGGCTCTTTTCTCTTGATTTTCAACATAAATCTGGCTAAAAGCAACCAGTAACAACCACACCACTGCCCCAGCAGTTTGCTGTTTTGAAATGTCTCTTGAAAGATTAATCAGTCTGCCATGCTTAATCTTAGTCTTAGGCAAAGTCTCTGGGCATGAGCAAAATTCCGAAAGACTTTCAGGCAATCCATAGCACAAGTCATCTGGAGTCCAATGACCAATACTGTCCTTTTTTCCAGCAGAAACCTCCTCAGCCTGGTCTTTACAGGCAGGCCTTCTGTCAGTCTTCTGGTCTAAGCTCTGACCAGAATCGCCCAAGCTGAACAGCTGAAGCCATTCTAGTGCTTTGTTTTTAGCTGACATCTCTGAACCTGTCCTATCTCTTCCCATACGTCATTCCCAAAAGCTTATAACCCACATTGTCAGGTATAATAGTCACAGCAATGACCCCACTTCTCTGGTACCAAATTCTGTATTGGTCAAGGTTTTACTTAGAGGAACAGAATAGATATAATATAAGGAATGGATATTAACACCAAATATACAATCTATAAGAAATTGTAAGATTGGCTTACAATAGCCACAGAGTCAGATGAGGAAGCGCGCACAGGGCGTCTGCATGCTCCGGACTGAAGAATTCAATCCTGAGGTCTGGACTTCACTGCAGCACTCCGTGTAAGTCTCTGTTGGCTGACGGGTCCATAATGGAAGACTGAAGTGTCTGTAGATGGAGGCTGAAGAGTCTGCAGCGGATGGCGAGAGATCTAAGCTGGAGGCTGAAGAGTCTGCGCTGCAAGCCAGATGATGAAGTCCAATCTGCATGTGAAGACCGAAGCTTCTCCAACAAAGTGAAGTGTTGACTCCTCCTTCAGCCCTTTAAAAAGTCTTTTTGTGCTCAGTCATTCTGACGTGGACTCATTGCACCCTAGGGTGGAACCAATCATACCCCAGGACAGGCCCTTGATCCCGTTCTAGAGAGAAATCCAATCATATCCTAGGCAGGCCCTGGTGATACTCCAGGGAAGAACCAATTGTACCCCAGAGTGGGGCTCCCACCAACAGGGAACCTGGCTGCTGAGTCATTCAGCCAAGTTGACACATTGTATCAACCGCTACACCACCCATGCCTAGTTTTGGGCTCCCTGGACCAGCTTAGTGTGTGGTATGAGGGATCAAACCTGTGTCCTAGCACTTGTCATGTGTTTGCGCTTGTTAGACTGCTGAGATATCTCCTAGCCCCTTTGGCTTTGTTTTGATTTGTTCTTAGTTTTCTTTCTTTCTTTTCTTTTTTGTCTTTTTGAGACGGTCTCACTGTGCAGTTCAGGCTGGCCTTGAGCTCACTTTTGTAGCCCAGGCTGGTCTCGAACTCACACTGATCCTTCTGCCTCAACCTCCTGAGTGCTGGGATTACAGGACTGCGCCACCACGCCCGGCTCTGTTCTTAGTTTTCTAAGACCTTGAGTTCCATCACTGGATTATTTATTTGAGATTTCTGATTTTTTTTTTTTTTTTAGACAGGGTCTTGCTGTGCAGTTCAGACTTGCTTTGAACTCATTGTGTAGCCTTGGCTGTAGCAATCCTACCATGGCCTCCTTGCACTGGGATTGCAGGTTTGTGCTACCATGCCCAGCAATTCTTATTTTTTAAGTCTAGACATTCATAGCTATAAACATCCACCTTGAGAACTGCCATTGCTATCCTAAAGATTCTGTATGTTGTATTACCATTTCACTTGATTCTTGGAATTTTCAATCTCCTTGAATTTTTTCCAATGACTCACTGATCAATGAAAAGCAAATTGTCGAATTCCCATGTGTTTGTAGAGGCTTTGTTTTGGTTTTTGGTAGAGTTTTTGTGTTTTTATTTTCTGTTGATTTTTTCATTCCATTCCATTATGATGAATTGCAGGAAGCTATTTCAATTTATTTTATCTGTCATGGGCACTTTGGCCCAAGATGTGATGTATTTTGGAGACAATTCCATAAGATTCTGAGAACGCCTGTTCTGTAGTTACTGGATAGACTGTTTTGTTCATTTCATCTAAATAAACTCCTACTTTTAGATGTTGTTTAACTCTAATGTCATTTCGCTAATTTTCTGTCTGGGTGACCTGTCTGTTGGTGAGAGTGGATTGTTGAAGTCACAGACTGTTGTGTGGAGGCCTGTGTGTCCCTTTGTGTTGAGCGATGTCTTTTGAGTTAGGTGCACCAACGTCTGATGCATATGTGTTTACAGCTGTTCCACCTTCTTGGTGGATTGTTCCCTTTACCACTACCTAGGTGATGTCTTTGTCTGCTCTGATGAATTCTGTTTCAAGCCTACTTTGCTGGATGAGTATCGCCACTCCTGTTGCATCTGAGTTCCACTAGCATGGAATATTGCTTGGAATCTTTTTACTTTCTGTCTGTCTGTGTGTCTTTATAGTGAGGTGCATTTCTTGCAGGCAGCAAACACTCAGGGCATTTTTAATCCAGTCTCCCAGTATGTCTTTTAATTGGTGAGGATCATTTACATTCAGAGTTGTTATAGACAGGTATATACTACTTTATATCATTTGCTATTAGTGGTCATGAATTTCTTTATCTTAAGCTTATCTGAAAGGTCTTTATTCTTTCTTTAATTCAAATGATACCTTTGCTGCATATGGTAATTTTAATGTGGCAGTTGTTTTCTTTCAAGGCTCAAAATATACCATTTTATGTCCTCCTCTCCTTTAGAATTTCCTCAGGAAGCTCTGTAAGTGACCTGCCAGTTCTCTCTTGATGCTTTCAGTATCTTTTGTTTGTTCTGTGCTCTTGACATTTTAATGACAATATGATACGGGACATTGTTTTCTAATCATGCCTCTTTGGGGTTCTAACTGCCTCCTCATGTACCTTGATATTCTGATGTTTCCCAAGATTTGGGGAAGTTTTCTGTTTTTATTTCACTGAGTCAATTGTCTATGCCATTAGTTTGAACCTTGGTACCATCTTCTGTACCAAAAACTTTTCAGTATGATCTTTTAACCGTGTTTCAAAGCTCTTGGACACTGTGTTCTTACTTTGCTCTCACTCCTTTGCTGGCTTCTGGACAGGCTCATTCTTCCGCCTACCTTCCAGCCCTGAGTTCTGGAAATCCATCTGTGGGTGAGGCTTCCGCTGGGCCTACCCATTGGCTGGTAAGTCGCTCTTCATTTCCAAGGTTTCTGTGTGGCTGTTCTCAGAGCTCTTCTTGTCCTTCGTTATCTTCCTTAAGTCATTTGGCTACTTATTTGTATTCTTTTTGAAATCATTAATCACTTAAACAGTCACTATTGAATGCTCTGGCATTTCATCAACTTGGGTGCTGGCTTTGATTACAGAGGAGTGCTGGGCAATTGGAAAAGTCCCGTGAGCTTGCTTTTCACACTCCATTTCTGTGTTCACATTTGTGCCTCTTTTGGGGTGATGGCTTTCCATTTCTGCATGAGGGTCTTTTAGGGTCCAGCCTTCTGTTGAAAACGTGGCTTTGAGCACTCCACAGAGAGGAGAAAGTAAATGTTGGTCATGCTGACTACATGAAGCCAGCCCAAATATTGACATACAATGAAGCCAGTTAGAAGTGACAACTGTACCTCCATTAACAAAAGGCAAAAAAAAAGCAGGAATAATAACTTAGTGCCTCGCCGGGCGTGGTGGCTCACGCCTGTAATCCCAGCACTTGGGAGGCTGAGGCAGGAGGATTGGTGCGAGTTCGAGACCAGCCTGGGCTACAAAAGTGAGCTCAAAGCCAGCCTGAACTGCACAGTGAGACCCTGTCTCAAAAAGCCAAAAAAAAAAAAAAAAAAAAAAAAAAAAATAACTTAGTGCCCAGGGGCTGGAGATATAGCATAAGCACCTGCCTGGAAAGCGTAGGGTCCTGAGTTCAATCCCCAGTACTGAAACAAAAAGATAATTTAGTGCCCTGAGCCTGAAAATTAATAAAGGTAAGAGCAATAATGACAAAGCAATAATATAGTGGGAGGAAGTGGCTCAGGCCTGGTGGCACAGCCTGCAGTCCTAGCACCCAGCACCCCAGGGCTTCTGTGTTGTGTCCCCCACCTCGACTGAACAGGCTGTTGCTGTGTGGATGCTGGGTTCTGCCGTGCTGTCCCCCTTGGGCAGTGCTCAGGCCCAGCCAACAGCAAGGAGCATTGGCTTTTCAGCGTGCCTGCCATCTTCCAAGATGCCCACCAGCGTGCGGTGCTCACAGCCAGCTGAAGGGCTGAGGAGAAGCCCTTGCCAGCTCTGTGCATGTCAGTACACGGGAGCAGCCAGGCTCAGCCAAACTACAGGCAGCACCCTCCTTCCAGGAGAGCCGCCCGGGCAGGCCTCTACAGAGGTCTTCTCCGAGAGTGGTCTGCAGAAGACAGGGCCCTCCTTTCTCCCTGGTTGTGGTTTGAAGCTGGTGTGTGTGTGCTGGGCAGCAATGCTCCTTGTCCCTTTGCCCAGGTGCCAGCTACGTCATGACAGCCTTCCTCCCTGCCTGGCTATGGGACAGAGGCGCACTGTGGTTTCCAGGGAACACCACAAGTGTAGCTGGGAATTGTGACGTGTTACCTCCAGGTGTCCTAGTGGCCAAGGTTGTGCCCTATTCTTTGCTTTCCCCGAACATGTATTGGGACTTTCCTCTTTTGGGGAGAAACACCTGTGCTCAGAAAGGACCAAGTCCCACCTCACTACCTGATTCCAGGCCTTGGACATGCTCAGACCTGTGATCATTCCTCATGCCCATGCCGCCTGGCCAGAAAACATATCAAATGTTGCTCCCCTTGAGACTCATAGGAGGAGGCAGACCGTGGTCTCAAGGATCCCACAACCCTCCGTCAAACGTGGCGTGAGGGTCTGCGCTGCGCTTGAGCCCCTGCTGGGCTTGGCTTACCCTGCCTTCGTGTGTGCACCAGGGTGTGTCTGTGTGTGTGTGTGTGTGTGTATGAGAGCCCAAGGCCTTGCATCTGCTAGGCGAGCCAGTTGTTGCCCAAGCTGCACTTCGCCAAGGCTGTTCCATTTTATTTTATTTATTTTTATTTATTTATTTATTTATTTATTTATTTTTTGGTGGGACCAGGGTTCAAACTCACAACCTTGCACTTGCCCAGCAGGCACTTGTGCCTCAGAGCTATCTCCCCAGCCCAAGGCTGTTCCATTTTAAAGAATTTCTCTGTGATTTCACAGACCCTACCCTGAGCACAGGGAACCTAAATGCCACCTCGACTTGGGCTCCTGAGGTGATCGTCTCCCAGGGTCACTGACCTAGTGTGACCCTCATGTCTGAGCATTGCATGGGCTGTGCATGTACTCCAATGGCTGTCCTGCAGACCACACCAGAATGGTTTTGGGCACCCAAGGTGTGTTTGCTTTTTTGTTTTGAGGGCAGGGTATAGGGGTGGTAGTACCAAAGTATTAGAGTTCTCCACAGTAACAAGCACAAGAACAAATATATGGAAACGTGCTTATGTGTACTACCTAGAGTATGTGCCATACATACAGTATATACGCAGTAACTTGTGTATGTGTAGCATACAGATATATGTACACACAATGTGAATTTTATTTTTCATAGTGTATAATATATAATATTGGGGCTGGGGACATGGCTCAGCAGCATAAGTGCCTGCCTGGCAAGTGCAAGGTCCTGAGTTCAATCCCTGCTATCAAAAAAATAAATAAATAAATAAAATTTTAAAATCTATATATGTGTAACATATAGTGTCATTCTGTGTCTCACATGCACACCAGGGTGTAGAGCCTGACGGGCGCAGGCCAAGGGGCTGGGAGCCAGGGTAGAGAGTGCAGCTGAGTCCAGACTGCGTAGAGCCAGAATCCCTCTCGCTGGGTCTGAATCTTCTCCTCGGACCACACTGCATTGGGCATGGCTGCTGTGTCGTGAGGGCAATCATCTCCCTTCACTTGAGAAACTCCCTCCATGGGAATAAGCTGGGCTGGGATTTGTTGCTAAATTAACCACTTGCAGTCCTCTGGGAGCTCAGCAAACTTCAGGAATTACTGTCTTTGGCCCAGTGAAAGAAGTTCGTGCCTAGTATGGCCAAGAAAATTTCTGACTACTCACTGAACTCTGTGAATCACAGTGCAGCTCCAAGTGGCCCTTCAGGCTGCTGTGGTGCCCTCTCTCGCCTGGGCAGTACTTCAGCTCTTGCTGATCTGGGCACTATGATTAGAAATCACTTCCTAGCCGGGCGTGGTGGCTCATGCCTGTAATCCCAGCACTCGGGAGGCTGAGGCAGGAGGATTGGTGCGAGTTCGAGACTGGCCTGGGCTACAAAAGTGAGCTCAAGGCCAGCCTCAACTGCATAGCGAGACCCTGTCTCAAAAAGACAAAAAAAAAAAAAAAAAAAAAAAAAAGAAACCACTTCCTTCCCCAAGTCCAGCTGGCAGGGCCTTCCTACTTGGTAAATTTAGAAGCAAAAGAGGAAATTCCAGAGGGAAAGGCTGAGATGTCCGGCATGGTAAAAAGTTAAAGCCTCGTGAGGCCCTGGGTGCAATCCCTGACACCAGAAATGCAAAGCTATAACTGTGTTTCAGTGAAAAAAGTGCCAGAAGTGAAGATGCAAGCCTCTTGGCCTGGCATGGGCTTCACACCACTCTTCCAGAACCTTGCTGCCTTCAGCCCTGCCTGTGTCGGGTGTGCAGCCCTGGGAGATGGTGAGGGGCAGCCAGCCGGAGACCCCAGAGTAGCCCCAGCTGACACCTCAGCAAAGAGGACAACTGGCCACTACCTGAGTGTATGCAGAAACGGTGACAGCAGAAGAATGCACAGAAAGGGCATTTCCTGTGAAGGGGCCTCCGTGGGCATCTGCAGAGGCTGCTGTGAGCTCCTGGCCACTTCCCTGGTGGGATTGTGGGGTCTCATGATGGTTCCACTTGGAGCTTGGGAGGAGGCTCAGCATTGCTTTCCACGGCGGCCCACCCTGTGTCTTCTTCTTTCTCTACATCCTTGCCAGCGTGTGCTTTCTGTTCGATGGCAGTCACTGCCCTGGGAAGATGGGCTCCTCACTGCAGACTCTGTGCTCCCTGTGATGGGCAGTGCTGCGCTGCCTCGTTCCCTGGTGCCCATCTGTACATCTTCTGCCCACTTTTAAGTTGGACTGTTTGCTTTTCTGCTGTTGAGTTAGAGTCTCTTGCGCTTTCTGGATAATAGCCCCTTCAGGGGCTTCTTTATAAGTGCTTTCTCCCAGTGGTGGGCCAGACTGCCTGCCTGGCACAGGGGACCTGGCCTGGATCCGCCTGCAGCTTGAAAGGTAGTTGTGTGATCCCAAAGTCCTTCCTGCACGTGCTGCCTGGAAAGTGACCAGCACATGTGCATACATGCACCCATGCTGAGCTTTTCTGCCTGCCGGGTAAGGTTTGGAGAGTAGGCCAAGCCAGAGAGGATCCTGGTCCTCACGTGGTCTGGATGGGCAGGGGCTACTGTCTGGCTGGGAAGGTGCTCTGGGCCTCAGTGCAAGAACTTCTCTCTGGTTTCGTTCCATTTGTGTAGGGCTCAGTGGCCTGGGTGTCCTGCTTGAGAAAGCTAGATCAGAATGCAAGGTCACCAGCAAAACCCTTCTCTGTGTCCTGCCTTTCAGTTCATAGCCTGAGGGCGGGGGTAGAAAGTCTTCTTTGAGTTCCTGCCCTGAAGGAACACACTGCCTGGAGGGAGGATGTCAAGGTCCCTGCTGTGGTACCCAAACCAATTAACCTGACTGGCAGGATCTTTGGTGGATGTGGAGCAGTGGCCAATGCCAGCTGAACCTCTGGCTAGACGCCACTGAGCAGCTCAGGTGGTCCTGGTAGACACAGGCCCAGGTCCTGGGGTGTTCAGAGTTCTTTGTCCTATACAGAGAAGGGGAAGAGGCTGTGGATGGGGAAAGACAGCAGCAGACCTTGGTGGGTGTGAGGTGGGTGCTTCCTGGTCAGGGGAAGAACAGGAGGAAGAGAGGCACCTGGTGGTGCATGTGCTGGTGATGATGTGCTGGAGACGGCTGCACAGCCCAGCTCACATCCTGCAGCTTCTGCTGCTCCAGGAGAACCCAGGCCTGCTGTGAGAGTCGTGGGCAGCAGAGACTCTGTGGTCTGTAGGACCCATAATTCCCCAGTGCTTGCTGCAGGTCCACTGTGGAGACACAGGCGGCTCCCTCCCTCCTAGCAGCAGGGCCGGGGGCGTTCAGGGCTTGGCCTCCTGTGTGGAGTGTTTGCCTCACTCCGGCTGGCACAGGCAGCCCCCGAGCCGTGAGCATTGAGCATAGAGCCCCCCCTGCCCGCCCCCATGCCCATGAGCTGCATCCATGCTGAGGAGGCTCAGACCGCTCTGCTGACCACCAATCTCCTTGGTCCCCGTGGCCTCCGTATCTGTGTCTGTGAGAGGAGAATGCCCCTCGGCCTGTCTGGGCACCTGCGCCCCCAGCATGAGCAACCATGACGGAAGGGCAGACAGAGCTGGAAACTCGCTCACCTGCTCTTTAATGTCTTTGAAAATGTGTCAGAGTCTCTTTGGCTGATGATCATCGTCACAAGACTGCCATGAGTGTATGGATCTGGCATCTTTCTGGGTCCTGCACTGCAGCAGAAAACAGCTGCCCCACCAGTGAGGATCCTGCCTAGCCAGGCACCTGTCAAGCAGGGACAGAAGTCCGCTTCTGTGGGAGGTTCCACCTGGGGGCTGGGGGTTAGCATTTCCACTTTTCTGGGGGACCCCCTTGGGCCCCCTTGGGAATGGAGCTACAGATATTACAGAGTCCCTGTCTGTGGAGTCTGCTGCTGGAGATGGTCCTGCACTGTCACGGGAGGAGTGGGCTTGCTTCTGGGCAACCTAGACTTCTTCCCTGCTTTGTATTGATGTTTATGTGCTTGCTTGCTTATTTATTTATTTATTTATTTATTTATTTATTTATTTATTTATTTATTTCAATATTAGAATACGTTTTCATGCAAATGCTAGGGAGCTGTCCCAGTATATGAATAGGCAAAGGCAGAGTCGGCATTACTTGGCTTTGTCAGGTGTCCTGGGGTTCCATGGAACAAGGTTTGGAAAACATGGCTCTAGGCAGAGAAAGCCACCATGGTGTTTAAGGAGGAGAAAAGGGGCATGTCAGAAGTGAGCATGCCTCTGTGGGCCCGGTGAGCTGGGGGTGGTCAGAGTGCTGTGGCTGTGGGAGGAGGCCTTGGAGGGTCAGGAACCAGGGTCCTCATCTTGGGAGATGCTGATTCCAGCTGCGGGCTGCAGACTGAGGCTAGGGGTTAAGGCTGTGTCCTGCGTAGACAGTGACTCTCAAGCACTCTGGATTTCTTAGCACGCTCCATTCCAGACTTGAGTGCTTCGTTGACTGGGCTGGTCAAGGTGGCCTAATTGTTTTGCTGTTGATAAAGCAGTACTTTTAAGCTAGCTTTGAGTTGCTGCGTTTGAAAATGAAGTTTGAAACTTTGGTGCATAAAAGTAGACTTATTCAGTAGCATAGAGCTGGGCCAGAATTTGCAGTTTGGGGTTTTAATCATAAGCCTTTGGCCCAGCTGGTCAGGCAGTCCAGCTGTCTCCAAGGTGCAGTGCACCCTACTCTGTCCCATGCTTGCCACCCTTTCTCCTGAGGAAGGACCAAGTCAGAAGCATGCTTTTCTTCCAGACTGGGCCTTTTTACGTGTGAGCAGATTGAGCCAAGATTGGACATGCGTGCTTGTCTGCCAAGGGCTATCGTTTGCCTGTAGAGAAGGAAGAGCATCTGCCCACCCCTGCTGTGTGTCAGTGGAGACATTTTGCTGTTGAGCTTTGCCGAGTTATGCAGTGAGTAGTTTGGAAATGCCAGGGAAACCCTCTCTCCAAGGGAGGCACTCTGGAGAGGACCATGTTGGGGTGTAGGCTGGCATGGAGCATACAGGCCGGGCCTCTTCAGGCAGTCTGCATGTTCCAGAATGTCGCTTCCTAGATTTTGTGACCTTAGTGTTGAGCAGCCTGGGCAGCTCCTATCAGAGCCAGGTGCTTTCATTCCTGAGGGGAGACCTGACCTGTGCTCACCCGTTCTTAGAGGTCCTCCATCAGGGGGCTCTGAGGCCACCTCCAGTGCCCCTCCCTGTGCATCTGGGCTGAGCATCCTGTCCCTGGGGTCACTGGAATCCTCTCAGTGCACCGTCAATTTGTAAGCAAAAGCATATTTCAAAATAATGATGAAAGAGTGTATCCAATGCACATAGTAGTCTCCTACAGTGAGCAACACACAGTCGCACATGCTGCACTTTTATGCAGCAGTTTGTAGTGCAATGGGCTGTGGCTCCCACGTGCACACAGGCACTAGGTATCATATTAGGCTCTGTTGTCCTAGTGGCTGGCTGGTGGGTAGCACAGCCCAGCAACTCCTTATCTCCTTAAGTCACCGTACTAGCGTCTGCTCCCTGGGCAGGACGCATTCTGGGACATAGCAGAAGCTACTTTATTTCTGCTTCCATGAAGCTGTTGATTTAATTGAGACCTTGACTTGGTAAACTTGTGACACCATGGTGAGCTCTGCCATGGGTGGGAGAGACCTAGAAGGGCGAGTGTTGGGTTCACTCACTATTTCAAGTAGAGGCTACTGGAGACAAGAGTGGCCAGGGGTGTGGCTGGGGAGTGCTTGTGTTCTTACCTGTGCTGCCTAGTGCCCTGGGTGTCAGGCACCGTCGCTGTAACACATTATCCTAGATGATTATCTCATCAGGAGGGACCGTATGCTCTGACTTGCAGTCTCCGAGGGGTCAGTCTATAGCTGCTTACCTCGTGGCTTCTGGACCTGTGCTAGAGCCACATATGATGAGCAGAGCAGGGTGGAGCAGCCTCGCTGAAGGCTGAAGCAGAGGGACAGGCCAGGGTCAAGGTTAAGGTTCATCCTCCAGATCTGACTTCCCCTGTCTGGGCCCTGCCTCCTGGGAAGTGCCTGGCTGGGGACCAGGTGGGTTAACGTGCAGGCACTGGGGGGCTGTCCAGACCAAACCAGCACCCTACTATGCAGGTTTCTTCTGTACTCTTCTGTCTGCGCCTTCTATAGCTCTTACCTGTGTTGGGGCTTATCCACAATAAATATCACTATTTCTTACCCATCATTTTTTAGTTGTGTTATGGTACATACAACATGAAATTCTCCATGTTCATCATTTGGAGTGTTCAGCTCCATGGCGTTAAGTACACTCATAAGCCCGGGCAGTCGTCCCACCACCACCTCTAGTCCACTCTGCAACGGCAGTGACTTTCGGGAACCCACCCAGGCAGAGTCGCATCAGCACCTGGCAAGGTCCCTGTTGCAGGGTGAGTCATGGCAGTAAGTTCATGTGAACCTCAGAGTTTTAGGCCATCGTGGGCAACGCGGTAAAATCCTGTTTTCTTACTTATTTGTATATATTTTCATGTATTTAGTTCAGGGTCTATAGGGTCTCACTACACAGATCCGACTCCTAGTGATCCTCCCGTTTTCAGCCTCCCAAGTGCTGGGATTACAGGCACACACCACATGCCCAGTCTTAGTCACAGTCTCACCATGCCCCAGGGGCGGGCTGGCACAGCATGCCACGGATTGAACCCTGCTTAGTCCCTGTGTCAGCCGAAGCAGGTGCTTTAATCCTCTGAGCTATCTTGTTGGCCCTTCCTGTTTTCAAAAAAAAAGAAAAGAAAAAAGTACAGAAATTGCCTTTTTAAGTTCACTTAGCATTGTGTCCTCTAGGTTGGTTTATGCTGTAGCTGTGTCAGAATTTCTTTCCTTTTTTTTTGGTACTGGGGGTTGAACTTGAGGGTTTGCATTTGCCAGGCAGGTGCTTACACTACTGAGCCATATCCCTGGCAAATTTCCTTTCTTTTAAAGGCTGAATATAATTCCATAGTTTGTCTGACTGTTGTATTCTAAGAATGAGACAACAGAGGCAGATGCCCAAAAAGAAAAAGAGCACTTTATTTTAGCTGGTACCCAGCGACGTTCTCAGTGCAAGTGCACAGAGAGGTGTTCCAAGGGAGTGGTGTGTAGGGATTATGTAGAAGCAAGTGGTGATACAGAAGCCAATTGCAGTCATTAATAGGGTAAAAAATCTTTTTGATTGGTGGGTTTACAGAACAAGGGTCATGAGGATCTATAATCTGATTGGAGGGTACATGTTATACTGAAGCAAGCGATACTACAGAAGCCAACAGCAGTCATTATAGAGTTGACCTTTTCCTCAATTAGTGGAATTAACAAGGGGGTGTGATAACTTGTAACTTGATAGGATGACACAGGCTGTTGGACTGTACTAAATGCAAGGGGGTCAGTGTGTGATTGGCATCACAATGGGGAGACAGAAACTATGGACACAGTGACTGTGGAAACTGAAACTTATGCTCATATGATTGACATCACAATGGAGAACCAGAATCTCATGGAAACAATGACCATGACAACCGAAACTTAGTTTTGGCACATACAGAACAATAACATCGCAGAACGTGACCTAAAAATGGAGTTAGTTATGTCAGGTTATAACACTGACCACATAACTACCACTGTCAGTTATTTATTTATTTATTTATTTATTTATTTGTTATTTATTTTTAAAATTTTCATTTGACTTAGTTTTGTTTCTTTTTTCTTTTTTTTTTCTTTTTTTTTTTTATAGAAAAATACACAGCTTTATTACATGAGTTAAGCCAGGAGGACAGGCTTATTTGCCTTTCTGGGCCTTGATTTTCCTCAGATAGAACTCCAGCTCTTTGCCCTCTAGCACACAGCCATCTGCTCGGCCGCACTGGCCCGGTCTTGATGCAATGCAAGCAAGAAGCTTGCCCTGCTGGAACTGCTCTTCCAGAAGACTGCTGATTTTGGCATTCTTTTTCCTTTCGTCATACTTCTTTTGAATTTTCTTTGATCGTTTTTTGTTTAAAATCTCCTTCTCCTCAGGAGTCAGCTTGGCCCCCTTTTTTCG
>PVJA010042666.1:0-17166 GCA_004027025.1 Myocastor coypus | reverse complement strand
CAGCTGGGCGTGGTGGCGCATGCCTGTAATCCTAGCACTCGGGAGGCTGAGGCAGGAGGATTGGTGCAAGTTCGAGGCCAGCCTGGGCTACAAAAGTGAGCTCAAGGCCAGCCTCAACTGCATAGCGAGACCCTGTCTCAAAAAAAAAAAAAAATTAAATGCACTATATCACAGCAACTCTCAGACTATAGATGTACATCCTGTGTAACACAAGTTCTATTCTCCCCCTCCCAATGCTCTTCTTCTACTGTCAACCTTTTATGCCCTCACAATGGGATCAGCCTTCCAAGTCAGAACCTGGAATCACCCCACATACTTCTCTCCCTTTCTGTTTCCATATGTAATATGTCCTGCTGATTTTTCCTCCTAAAATTACCTTTCCCTCAGGATCCTAACATCCTCCAGAGAGACCACTCTCTTCCTAACCTAGCACTCTCACACAAATATGCCATCTCATGATTTCCACAAATTCAAAATTATCAATATTCATCCAGTAAAAAGACATCTTTAAGGGCTGTTGAGATAGCTCAGCAGACTAAGCACCTGCTTAAGCAAGTGCAGGGACCTGAGTTCAATACATGGCACCACATGCCGCATAGCCCCACCCGTGCATGCTGAGCCTGCCACGAAGATTGGGCATGGTGGAGTACGCCTATCATCCTAGTACTGGGGAAGCTGAAAATAGGAGGATCACTACAAGTCCAAGCTGCAGTGAAACCTTGTACCAAATACCTTAAAAAAAAAGACATCCTAAAAGCTAAATATTGTTTCTAGTAACATTGGTATCAGGAAAATTATTCTAAAATATACATTTCAATCATAATGTACTTTTTTTTTTTTTTTTTTTTGCTTTTTGAGACAGGGTCTTGCTATGCAGTTCAGGCTGGCCTTGAGCTCACTTTTGTAGTCCAGGCTGGTCTCGAACTCACATCGATCCTCCTGCCTCAGCCTCCCGAGTGCTGGGATTACAGGCGTGCGCCACCACACCCAGCCATAACGTACTTTTTAAACATGAGTTTATGTTTTCTTGAAATCAGTTATAGCACATCAACTCCTGGTTTGCTTGCACAGGCTATAGAGAAGTGTTATATACAGCCCTGATGACAGTTCACCCCCATAAAGAAAACAATACAAAGTTAATAGAAGGAACTGGGTATGGTATCATATGCTTGTAATCCCAGCATTCTGGGAGGCTGCTGTGGGAAGATAACAAATTTGAGCCCAACCTTTCAGCCCATGTACAAGCCTGGGTTCAATCTCCAGAACGGGGGAGGGGGTAATGCAAGGCCAAAAGTAAGCACATTCATTTTTATTAGTGTTACTTTGCTCATTCATTCATTTACATTTGAGCAGTGCTAAGGATCAAACTCAACCTTTGCACGTGTTAGGTAGAGGCTCTACCACAAAACTTCATGCATTTTGAAATAAAATTTTAAGATTTATAGAAAATTAGCTTTTCTCTGTTGCAGACTATTAAAATATCTTTACGACTCTTGGCCATGACAGTTTCTCAGACTTCCCTCATCAGTGATGACGGAGAGGTGTGGGGAGGGACACCTGGGCATCTGTAACATATTCTTCAGATAGAATTCACCTGTTTTTCTCATGATTACACAAAGGATATGGGCTCCTGGAAGACCCATAGGTAAAGTGCATTTTCATCATGCTATACCATGGAGTGGTCCTATATTTCCCTAAAAGTAAAACCTAACCAGGAATAATCCCTAGTATCATTCTTCAGAATGCTCATAACACTCTTGCTTTAGCCCCAAAATAAATCCCAACTAAGATCACCAGCCAGATGGACACATCTGTTATATCCATTGCAACATGATGGAAATATTGAATTATAAAAATATGGATATATAAATAAATAGAAATACTATTGATATTAATATTTTAAATAAATGATAATATAAATTATAATTAAATATTTGTAAATACCAAGTGGGTACCTTTGGAGGAAAGATAAGTATCTATGTAAACATAAACCTGAGACTCACTGCTAAACAGAGTGCAGACACAATGCATAAGCGACATACACACTTGATAAACAGATATGGCTGTGTCTCACACAAATCTTCATAATTCAACGTCATATGTCGTAATGGGCATACTTAATATATTCATGAAGTAACACTTTTCTGAATTTTGGTGCCTACAATTTTTCACATTCATGTACACCATCACCCTTAACTGCTGCCATTTTTGTTGCCACTCTGGTCTCATAAGTCGTTCAGTAAACACTTGATTTAAAGGAGCTGCAAAAGGTTATGCCTTTGGTGACAACTTCATCGGATAAAATCACTGACAGCTGGGTTTCCATGAGCAGGCTACATGAGCAAGAAGCACTCATTTAAGGAAAGCTATGTTGCTGGGCATCACAAATTGGGGCCAATAGTTCTACAAGGAATGGAGTCATAAGAAATTCAGACTGGAATTCAGGGTTTGGAAAGTCATGACAATGTTCCAGAGGATGATGACATGACTGTATTTTTTTTTAATTTATTTTTTTCTTGTTTCAGAACCTTTATTTGTTTATTCACTCATTTTCAAGGGCTGGCGCAGCATGTGGTGCCGGGGATCGAACCGCGGTCCCTGAAGCCGCCCAAGTTTTCCCAAGCAGGCGCTTTAGACCACTGAGCCATCCTGCCAGGCCCCACATGACTGTATTTGAATATACTTTGTATAAGAATAAATGAATACGGAGCCGGGCGTGGTGGCTCACGCCTGTAATCCCAGCACTTGGGAGGCTGAGACAGGAGGATCAGTGCGAGTTCGAGACCAGCCTGGGCTACAAAAGTGAGCTCAAGGCCAGCCTCAACTGCATAGCAAGACCCCGTCTCAAAAAGACAAAAAAAAAAAAAAAAAAGAATAAATGAGTAAGTGTGGAGTAGATTATATATAAAAAACTAAAGACACCCCTACATACATAAGCCTCATAATTTCTTTTGAAGGAAAATTAATATAAGTCTGGGTCTTATCTGCCAGGAAATACAGTACTAGTAACCTGCTCCATCACACTCTGGTTGCCCTTGCTCCACAGGCTGAAGTAGACTATCGGGTATCTCTGTCACATAATTATTTTTTCCTCTCCATTTCACTACCATAATTGTAGCAAGGAAGCCACTTTCCTTAGCCCACATTTAAGGAGTGGGTAACTCTGCTCCACCTCCTAAGAGTGCAGCACCAACATAAAGTATTCAGAATTTTACAGCGGAAATTTGGGAAGGATAGATCATTTCTGTCTCTGTTTAGATACCATAATCCTTTCATCTTAATTAGAAATAGAGGGCTCCTTCTGAGGAAAAAACCATACACACACAAATAATACAGGCTCAAAGAAGGAGCCTATCTTTGGGCTCAGCCTACAAGTGAACTCAAAGAATGTGAAGCAAAAACCACGCTAGTCACAGCAGCCTCCTGGAGCAAAGCAGCTCAGAGCAGCTGCCTCCTTTCTCTAAGAACAGGCAACCACAGGAACATTCAGAAAACAGAGCAGGGCAGCTCCAGGCTGCCAATTAAGAGAAGAGACCACTGTTATGTTGTGCACAGTGAGGTCTACAGAGGGCCTGGGACAGGGGTGTGACTAACTCTCAGTAAGTCACCCCTCTCACTATGCCACATCCTCTTACCTATGAAGGATATGAGAATGGTGATACTCTGCTTAATACCCAAAACATGGTCCTAAGTTTTTCAACTGGTTGTTTTCTGAGAGGGTAAGGGCACAGATATTTTAAAGATAAGATCTTACTACCAGTTAAGCAGGCATTTGTGAATTGTGCCAGAGAAGTATTAAGTTCCAGAACAACTAAGAGCAGTGCCTAGCATAATCCTTGGCACATGGTAGTTTTCAAATGCTTGCTGAACGATGAACAACTGAGTTCTAAGAAGTACAGGGGACAAGCAGCTGTCTACACTGGTATGCAGTATACAAATGGCACTGGATCAATTTTTAGGGATTGCCAGGCTGTCTCTAATCTTTGTTCAGAAAGAAGCAAACATTTTTTCCAACAAATCCTAGCAATTAATTGTGGTGGCCTTACTATTAAAATTAATGTAAACAAAGACACTAGAAATAGCCCTGTGGCATATACATGTTCAATAAATGCTTGTTCAAGTTAACCAACACTCTCAAACAACAATAGGTGAAAGAGGCTGTCCAAACTTAAGAAAAAAGAACTTATTAATGTAGCTGATCAAGAGGCTGGGAAGACAGGGCAGTAGAATAAGTGCTTGCCTGGCAAGCACAAAGGCCTGAGTTCAATCTCCAGTTTTCCAAAAAAAAAAAAAAAAAAAAAAAAAAAGAAGGAAGGAAGGAAGGAAGGAAGGAAGGAAGGAAGGAAGGAAGGAAGGAAGGAAAAGAAAGAAAGAGAGAGAGAGAGAGAAAGAAAGAAAGAAAGAAAGAAAGAAAGCTAATCAAGGGTCAGCCAAATAGCTCAGCAGATTAAAGCACCTGCAAGCAGGCAAGGTGTCAGGGGTTCGATCCCCCAGTCAGCCATGCTGGCCCCAACCCTGGGGCACACTGGGAGGGCAATTGAGACTGACAGTGGTATGCACTCATAATCCTAGCTCTTGGGAGGCTATAAACCAGTGGATCAATGAGTCTGATACAGTAGTGAGACCCTGAACACCCTGTATACCCTTCCCTAAAAAATAGTAGATCAATTGCCAGAAGCTCTTTGAACATGCTAAAAACAGTGTCTGTACAACCTGAACACTTCTTATTTAGAAAGGTTCACCAGCACATGGAAGTCAGAGTTTTATTGAATGGGAAGAATAGAGACACAAGCAAGTATCTTTCTGAACATGCTGAGACAAGGTGGTGATATACTGTGCATTCTTGCTGGACTACTGAATCCCTGTCCGTACGTCCATTTGTCCTTTCTTTTCTTTTCTTTCTTTCTTTCTTTCTTTCTTTCTTTCTTTCTTTCTTTCTTTCTTTCTTTCTTTCTTTCTTTCTTTTTGTCTTTTTGAGACAGGGTCTTGCTATGCAGTTCAGACTGGCCTTCAGCTCATTTTTGTAGCCCAGGCTGGTCCCAAACTCACAGTGATCCTCCTGCCTCAGCCTCCCAAGCACTGGAATTATAGGCGTGTGCCATCAGACCTGGCTTCTCTAACTCATTTCTGTGACACACCAGAGCCTCGCCAAGGCGCAGAAGTAAAGAGCTCCCAGCCCAGGCCCAAGCTATCTGGTTCCAGCCAAAATGAGTGGTTTGCAATTTAAGCAGATTACTTAACTGTTGTGCCTGTTTCCTCATCAGTAAAACATGAGAAGAATCAAAAATTATATCCATGTTTTAATGAAAACTGAATACATTAGTATTTATTAAAAGGGCTTAAAAGAGTGCCTAGCACACAGTTCACTATATAAGTGCATGCTTAAAAAAAATATTTTCATTGCTCTAAAACAGTGAAAGTAAGGTAGTTTAAGAACCAGAAAACTAGCCTGTTTTACAATCTTAGGTTTGTCATCTCATAGTGAGATATGAGAGTAAGATCATTATCGTATCTAGGAAAGCTGGTTCTTTAAAACTGCCAAATACTTACAGAAGCTCCTTCTGTCACTGTGTCACAATAACATACAAAATAACTAAACTACTGACGTATTAAGCACTAAAGACAAAAGAATATCAAGGACAAACTTACCCTGCATGAGAATGAACTCTGAAAACTGACAATGGTGTTCTTGATTCTTAAAACTTAAGAGAATACATTGGAATTAAGAACAAGAATATGGCTAATCTCTTGGACACTTTTAGGTTTGTAGAACTTTAAATTATGTTTACCTAGATTTGTTAATTTTTTTGTTTTAATACTTTTTTCCTCAGTTAAAAATAAATTTCTGCATTAAAATTTATTGTGAGTATGCTATTAAAATTTGGAAGTATTAAAAAACTTATTGAGCCGGGCGTGGTGGCTCACGCCTGTAATCCCAGCACTCGGGAGGCTGAGGCAGGAGGATCGGTGCGAGTTCGAGACCAGCCTGGGCTACAAAAGTGAGCTCAGGACCAGCCTCAACTGCATAACGAGACCCTGTCTCAAAAAGACAAAAAAAAAAAAAAAAAAAACTTAGAAAGATCTGAGATATAGTGTATATTGTGTAGCACAGTTACAGACAAATTAGTAACTATTTTAACCTGAGGCAAAATGTGCAAGGATCACATTTAAATGGTATTTCAGAAAATTAGGAGGCTACTATAATGCTCAAAGGAAGGAAAATAAACATATTTGAAATAATTTAAATTCACATTACAACTAAGCTCATAATAAAATTAATTTTATTATTAATAATGGTAATTTGTTTCAATATATAAAGTGTGATTATTCAAATACATTCTGGATGATGTTTTTCACTAAGCACTACAAAAAAAAGAAAAAAACAAACTAAAATTGACACTAAATTTCAAGTTTTAAGAAAATTTCCAGTATTTCATTTATATACCACTCCTCTCTACCACTAACATAGCAAGTTCTACTTACCATTTTCATAAATTTCCCATTAAATTACTATTCAATAAATTTTAAAAGCATGGCTAGCAATAACCTGCCATAAATATAACTCAATAAAATCCTTCAGGCTTCAGCCACAAAATACATAGCCATCCATACCTCCTCTGCCAACAACAACAAAAAAATCAGGTTATGAAATAGGTTTTGGCAGCAGAGGGGTTTTGCTGCTCCATATCTGTCTAAAGACTGTCCTGCTAGTAGCCGGGTAAATTTCTTTCCTCTTCCCTTTTTCCTCCGCACTGCTTCTAAGTACAGGATGGCTATGTGAGGCTTTCCTGGTCTCAGCACCAGCTCAGTGAAAATTTGGGAAATGTAAGTGGAAATATGAGAGACTGCTTTATTTGGCAGTACTTTAAAAAAAGGGGGGGCCCTCAGGACAAATGGCAAAGCAGTGTTTGGACCACAGGATGAACAATCAATAGGCAGAAAGCAAGATAGAGGCTTCCTCTGCTTTTGGATCGACAATCGACAGCTGAGAGACTATTTTTTGCTATGGTTGACTAAATATGGTCAGGGAAGAGAGAGGCACAAGAGAGCCTGTTTGCCTGGGAGTGCATGTTTCAAATGCTTAGCTGCCTATAAAGCTGTAACAGTGTGGCCTGTGGTCACTGAGAGAAGAATATAAGTTGGCCTTTGTAGTGACCATGTGGAAGCCCCATCCTCGCTTCCAGACTCACCTCTGGATACAACAAGGTAGCTTTACTACAGATCTACCATTTAATTCTGGAAACTCAAAACCAAACATTTTAAAGCAAGAAAGATGCAGAATATTTCCTGAGGAGTCAGAAGAACTCAATATATTCTGGTGGGCAAAGGAAAGCAGGGTGAATGTTTAGGGTAAGGTGTGCTTTGGGTTTGTCTGTTTTGTTTTTGTCTTTTCTAGATTATAAAGTTAACTTCCTCTGCAACTTACTCCCCTCTTCTGAAACATTGCACCTGACGAATAAGCCAGTTACATTTCCATGGTCTTTGTAACAACCTTCCTTGTTGACTTAACTTTCTCTGCATATCTAAAAAACTGCTATATGACACTCCAAATCAAATGCCCAGTGTTAATTCAAATTTATTAGAGGATTTTTTTCCTTTAGGAGAGGGGGAAGAAAAGTAAGTTATTTTTGTTTGTTTTTGAATGTATCTTAAAAGGTAGGGTTCTGTGTTCACTAACAGCCCTCCCTCACCGCACTCAGCTCATAAAAGAAGTGCTGAATCAGCGAGGAGCATGAGCGCAGGGCTGAGAGGAGATGGCTGCTCCCTGTGATTCTCTAGGTCACTGCCTCTGTCCTACTGCTGGTGCTGTGCGACACCAGGCTGACAGGTAACACTGCACAACCTGTGCTTTCCAGGGTACTTAGGACTTTCCGCATGCTTATCTAGTGTCCACTTGACTTGGTATATGTTCTGATTGTTAGTATATCTGGGCAAAGCCTAATTTCACAGTACAAACTGATAGTTTGCATAGGATAAAAAATGAATGCTGTTCTAATAATTTTTATAACAGGTAATTCTTAATCCAAAAAATGTATACATTTTGTACTGTCAATTACATCATTAAAGATTTAGCCTTTATTGTTTCAGATTAAATGGCTTTGCATCACCAGTAAACCTGCATCGTTCATTCCCAGCAAGGATGTTATCTTTTAAAAAGTGTATTTCAAGATTTAGTCAACCAAAAAACTTGACAGACTGCAAAATACTTTCTTTTTTTTTTTTTTTTTTTTTTTTTTTTTTTTTTTTTTTTTTTTGCCTTTTTGAGACAGGGTCTCTCTATGCAGTTCAGGCTGGCCTTGAGCTCAGTTTTGTAGCCCAGGCTGGTCTCGAACTCGCACGGATCCTCCTGCCTCAGCCTCCCGAGTGCTGGGATTACAGGCGTGAGCCACCACGCCCGGCTGCAAAATACTTTCTAATGCTTACTATTAATTAACCACAGAATAACTCAGAAGGCGCACAGTGGGATCCTACGATGCCGCTGACTGCCACAGTGCCAGGCTCCTCGCTACGCTCTGATTTGCTCCAGTGAGCTGCACTCACTGAGATTCCGCTACCCCTGTTTGCTCTCTTCCTTCCCCTGCCTCCTTTGCCAAATCTGAACACTTCTTGAGGTTTTCTTTTTAAATTAACCCTTTAGTATCACAATAATTAAAAAGCTAGTCACCGACTATAATTTTTTCTCATGATTCATGATTGTGCTAAAACCTAGGTGCTCACAGGCTATATCCTTTCAGCCCTTTCAGATAAAACTTCGGAAAAGCAGACTGGGGATTTTTGCCTTATATTGAAAGATTTTGGAAAATCAAAAATAATTAAGCTCATTAACATTCAATAAATAAACATCTTTTTGAATTTATACTCAAACAGAAACACACACAAAAAAAAAAAAAACTAAGTAAGGAACTAAGGAACTAATAAAGACAAAGTAACAACAAAGCCAAATGATTATGAGTTCCTATCTGTGCCCTAAAAAAAGAAACTAAGGAAAACGTCACTATTTTAAAAAAATTTCTTCCACTCATAAGCTGAAATAACCTGGGTTCTCTCCTTATTGTTTCAGCAATATTCAAGTCTACAAGAACTAACTGATTTAAGTTTTGAATAAGCTATCAGGTTTGCAAAAAAAATTTGAATTAAACTACTATCTACTTGCAGGCTCTAGTGACGAATAATAAAAGAAAAGAAGCTTCTCTCTCAAGACTGACTTGACTGCTGTTACCAACTTCTTGAAAACATATTGTGAAGTGCCACTGATTCTATGAAATGCCTACAAAAAAGAACCAAATTCCGACAAAGCTCAACAGAAAACTGGGCAAATGTTTACATATGTTCACATCTGTGAAGAGCAAGGAACCCTAAGTGGTATTACAGCCTGATCAGGTAAACTAGCTGTGAAATGTAGTGTTTGGTGAAAAGCAGTCTTTGCCAAAATAGTCTCTGCAAATGATTCACCACTATTCTGCAGCAGTGAGCTAAATACTAACAAGCGCATTAATTTCTCTAACAAGTGTTTACATCTAGCCACTTTGTAATACCTACTCAGAGCACATACTTCTTTATGTACCCATATGAACATACAATGCTATGGAATGTAAAGAAGTATGTATTTTTGGTAGGTAATAAGCTACCACAAGCAACTACACTGCAGTAAAACAAGTCTATAAGAATGACCCTCAAAAGGTAATAAACCTAACTACCCTGAAGGTGACCTACGGCAACATTACACACACATATGTGCTCGAGTACCCTTACTACTTATTGACAGAAACTCAGAAGCCTTATGACTTATTTATACTTAGTGAAGAAGTCCTGCTGAAGTAGATTTCAATTTATCATAAAAGTTCTTTTAATGCATTAAAATTTAATACCTTTTACCTTTTTGAGTATTCACATGATTAATATTTGACAAGAGGAAAAAACAGTACTAGCACAAAATAAGATATACATAATTTATCTTTTTTTTTAGAATTTTAAAATTTTATTTTTTCTTGTTTCAGAACTTTTGTTTATTTATTTATTTTTATGGCCGGCTCAGCCTGCCCTGAGGGCAGGGCTGGCGCTGGGGATGGAACTATGATCCCTGCAGCCACCCAAGCTTTCTTAAGCAGGCACTCTAGACCACTGAGCCATCCTGCCGGGCCCCTATCTTTTTAAAATTTGATCATAACTCAAGAATTTCAACTGATTTGGTAAGAAAAATAAGATACAAGCTGGCTTCAAGCAGCCAGGCATGGTGGCATATACTTGCAACCTCAACACTCTGAGAAACTGAGGCAAGAAACATCCAAGTTGGAACTAGCCTGGGCAACTCAGGAACTTAAGGGACCTTCTCTCAAAATTTAAAAAAATTTAAAAGGGCTAGAGATGCAGCTCAGTACAAAGGCCCTAAATTCAATTCAGTTACATGTGGGGGCACATACACACATGTGCACGTACACACACACACACACACACACACACGCATGGCTGACTTCAAGCACATCTTGACAGCTATTCTTCATATCTAGTAAGTTTATAATCTATTAATATTAGAATATTTTCAGACTGTACTACTATCTTGGAATTTGCTTCCTCTCAAGGAGTATATAAAATGAAAACATGATAGTCAAGAACCAACTTATCCACTAAAATAATCATTTTTATTGGCACTGTACTATGCAATTCTTTTTTTTGAGGCAGAGTCTCACTATGCAATTCAGGCTGGCCTTGGGCTCACTTTTGTAGCCCAGGCTGGTCTCAAACTCCCACCAATCCTTCTGCCTCAGTCTCCCAAGTGCTGGGATTACAGGCCTTTTTATTTATTTATTTATTTATTTTTTGAGACTGTCTTGCAGTGTAGTTCAAGCTGACCTTGAACTCACTATGTAGCCCAGACAGAAGACCTGGAACTTATGACAATTCTCCTTCCTCAGCCTCCCAAGTGCTGTGATAACTATAATTCAATTCTATAGTTATAACATCCACTCTACTATGTTAGGAATAGCAAAATATTTTCATATTTTATGTAACCTATTATATGCATATATAAAGATCCTAAACTGGGCCAGATGGCTTGCACCTATACTCTCAGCACTCTGAGATAGAGAGGCAGGAGTATTGTAAACTCAAGCTTGACTTAGTGAGATTCTGTGTCAAAAAATAAAAACTTGGCTAGAGAAAGAACTCAGTGCTGAGGGCTTAAGTTCAATCCCCAGCATGCAAAAGAAAGAAATTGTTCTTAGCAATAATCAATTAGCAATACCTATTTTAAGCAACTATAATATCACAAAGAACAAAGAAAATACTAGTATCTATATTTTTATTTCTTACTAAAAGGTGTTTCAACGAGAACACTTTACAAAAAAGTGCCGTAATATTTTAAACTTTTGTATTAAAAACTGAAAGGCAATGACAAGTTTTAGCTATTACTAATGTTGTTTAATAAGAATTCATTAATAAATTATTTCATGTTATTGGATTATATTGCACAAGAAAACTATATAAAATACATTATTACACAGTTACTGGAAATTATAAAAAATATGATTTTTAAATTCTACATTTCAGAGAAATTAGTTCAAATTTTACCTTACTTAAACACACAACCCTCTGATCATCTCCAAAAAGAAATACTTCAGGTTCTATTTGTTACCTTTACCTGTACATGTCCTAAATACCAAAAACTAAAAATATATGCCTCTATGGAGAGGGTGTTCTACAAAACTACCCAAAGGGCATTACTGTCTTCATACCTTGTAATAAACATGTACATTGGTTATCTTACTAATAAAAAGTATATGTTTTAATAATTCTTTTCCAGCATTCCAGCAACTAAGAATTTTTTTGCTATACTCCTAAGAGCACATAAACCTTAGAAAATGATTTATGCATATATCAAGTCAAATTATAAGTTGTGATTCTTACTATCTTAACATATCAAACAGTATTTTCAATCACTCTAAAATGTCACATCTATCACTCAGATCAGCTGCTCATTTTTAACTGAGTACATGTTAAACTCTGGACATCTGCTGACATTGGTGTAACTCAAACATTTCAACTGTCTCCCTGACAGGGATAACAGATGCTGACATTATCAAATGCTGTACTATTTTTTTCCCATGGCCTCTCCCTGCCCCGATATGGCCAGTGTACGAATCTGAACTGCTGTCCAAAAGCACACTTGAGCAACTGGATCTGCTAAATGGCTCCCATATAACTAGTAAAAATAGAAACCTGTGTTATTGCTATCTTCAGCACTTAAGTTCATGCAATGTAACACCTGTTTCACTTGCACTAGAATAAATGATGGAAAGAGCTATTGATACATTCATTTTACCAGCAGCCAGAGACACTTAACAAGGTACAGTCACAGATATACAAAATGTAAGAACTGTCTATATATTGCCCAAATTATTGTTGACCCTCTTTCAGTTCAGAACAATTCGCTGTGTATCTCACTTCATCTTTGTAGACAAACTAATTTATCAAACTTGCATTTTCTCAGAAAACATTCCTTTCTTGATATTTAAAACAGCAAAGTCACATTATTACAAAAACTTAAGACTACTAGCCGGGTGTGGTGGTGCACGCCTATAATCCCAGCACTTGGGAGGCTGAGGCAGGAGGATCAGTGCAAGTTTGAGACCAGCCTGGGCTACAAAAGTGAGCTCAAGGCCAGCCTGAACTGCATAGCGAGCCCCTGTCTCAAAAAGACAAAAAAAAAAAAAAAACTTAGACTACTAATTTTTTTTAATATTAAGTGGTAAATTTTAATACTAAAAATTTATGGATTATAGCTAACCACAAGTTGATGCACAACTAAGCTAATAAGAAGTAACCAGACAATCTGTACCCAAAATGGCAAGAGAATTTAGTCAAGGAAAAAGACCTTTAAAGTGGTTAAATGAGTAACAACAAAGAAAATAAGCTGGCATGCATGGTAGGTCCTCCCAAAAGAAGTCTAAGCAGTATACTGAATACATATGTGATCTAGTTATAAACAAAAGGGCAGAAGTATTAAGACCAGTCATATTTCTCTACCCACAATCAGAAATTTTCTATGAGCCCTGAACTCTAATACTAAAAAAAAGTAGTAATGTAGAAATGTCTGCTTAATATCACTCTTCCCAACTATTAGCTGAACAGTTTACTACCTAAAACTAAATAGAATGTTTACCACCTAGCAGTAAACATTACTCTGCAAAGTGTTAAGGTCTACTTCTTATAAATGTTACTAGTTTTGAAGCAAGTTATTGTTTACATTTAAGAATAGAAAACATTGAAAACAAAGACATGTATTGACAATGTGTTAAAAGAAAAAGACTTCTCAGCTGTTAAAGAGTAGGTAAGTGTCATCAAACAGAAATTTGATGTTGAGTAAGTGAAGCAATGACAACGAGAATTTCTAACACTTGTAAATGGTCTATAACTGTACTTTTATGCATGAAAAGCACTGAAATCTTCTGGATCCCAAACTAGCAACACTACAATGCTTTGCTAAAGCTGGTAAAATGGAACCAAATCGCCTCTTCAATGGATTTGGTCCCCTTCAACCAGCTGTAGCTATGCATTGATTACTACAGGAGAGCCAGCACTTTCATTTAATAGTATCAATTACATGTCAGCTAATTTCAACCTGTGTAAGTTATTCAGACTGTGGCTAAAACCAAATATCTTGTTACTGTTGTGCTTGGAAGAGCTACAGTGGTTAAATATATTTATAAAAAGCTTTATAAATGTGTGGATGATTTACAAATTTGAAATAAAATAATTTGACTCATTTATGGTATAGTGTTAAATTTATTATTCTTCAGACAACAGAATGAAAAGTAGACTGCCTCACAATAAAACTATACTTCTTTCAGTGGAAGGAACAGTATGGGAACTTCACCTAAAACTCATGTGGAAACGAGGGGAATGTCTCAGCACAGACCACATGAATGCGCTTCTATTACATAAAGTAATATTTACAAATGTTGAGTCACTGTCTTCCACGGAATTAGCCTTTGATTTTACATCCCTGAACGTTAGCAGAAAAGCTGAAATGCTACAGAGTACCCTGAGAGATATAAGCAATAAGCATCCCCTTCTACAGTTCCACTGACTCTGAACTGAAGGCTTTTAATGTTTAAAGAAAATGCTAAATATGACAACTTTTTCCTCATGAAGGTATTTCAATGCTCCCTACTTGTTTCCTCAGCTGTAAGGCTCCCTCTGTCCTTTTCAAAATTCACACATGCATGCATGCATATACATGTCTCTCAATAGGAAAAAAAACCATGAAAAATAGTGAATGTTACAAAATATGTGGTGTTTGAGAGTAGATGCATGAGCAGAGATAACAGATATATGCTCTAATACAAGATATTGCAATGTTCTAGGGAAAAATGTGAGCTCCTCACAGATTACATATGATTTACCACATGTCTTTATGGGAAGAAAGGACACAAGAAGTCATTTAAATACTAATTTGAAAACACAGCAACACAGCAAACAGTTCACTCATATTTTGTTGTTAATTTTAACATTCAACTTGTAGAGAAGAAAAAGTTATAGAGCACCAGGGAGATAGCTCTGTGGCACAAGTGCCTGTCTGACAAGTGCAAGGTCGTGAGTTTGAACCCCAGTCCCACCAAAAAAAAAAAAAAAAAAAAAAAAAAGTTATAAATACTAACGAAGTAACCTTCAACATTATCAGTCTCTTGAAAAGACCTAAGACTTGTCACACCAGCTCTGTAAAGAATCCTGCTGAATGATAGACACTGAGCCTGTAGAGAGCTCTGAAAACTAGACAAGGGCAGCATACAGCCTTCTCAGTGCGGACTCAGGAATCCAGACATTTAGTTTTTAGTATTAGCAAAAAAATTTCTGCTCTTGATTCAAACTCCAATTCTTACCTAAATAGAGTAAGAGAAGATAATATGGTTGAACGCTAGGATAAAACATGTCCAAAAGTACCAAATATCAGGCTGGGCATGTAGCTCATCAATACAGTGCTTGCCTAGCCCGTGGATTCCCTCCCTAGCATTGCTAAAATTGTAAAGCAAAATAAATATCAAATATTAGGATATAGAAACCATATTCTTAGTTTAATTTTTTTTAAAAGCACTACATTAAAATATGTACCTATTCTGGACATGGTGACACAAGTCACAACAACAGATAAAATAAAACATGTACCTATTCCAAAATATTACAAACTTTATAACCCAAGTCCAATGTTTCATAGCAAAACTTCTTCTAAAGTTAAAAAAAAAAAAAAAAAAAAAAAGCTTTATTATGTTTTCTCACAATGTCTTTATTTCAGTTACTGTCAAATGATATGGAAAAAACAAAAATCAGCTTTGCAATCTAGGATTTATACTGGTTAAACCTTCAACATCCAAATTTCAAGTATATTGTTCAAAAACACAAGACAGCTTAAATATAATGAAAAGACCAAAACAGAACTTTTTCTTTTACAAAAATACGTCAATAATTATCAATTCTTGGGCTGGCATGATAGCTCAGTGGTCTAAAGCACCTGCTCACACAAGCTTAGGCAACCACAGGGACAGTGCCAGCCCCACCCCCAGGGCAGACTGAGCTGGCCACAGCAGGAAAGAAAGAGAAACAGAGAGAGAGAGAGAGAGAGAGAGAGAGAGAGAGAGAGAGAGATTAAAAAATAAAAATAACAATGAACTCTATTGTGTTATTGACCCATTGTTGAAAAAACATTACTGTTAACTAAAATTAAGGCAGGAAATAGAACAGTATTTAAATCTCACATGTACTCACACAGCCTTTGGAGATTTTTCTCACATTCTTAACCACAATAAATAGAAGAATTTATAAGCAAATAAATTATACTCATGCTGCTGCAAATTACTGTAATAAATATACATTCAAATAACTCAAAAACTGCTAAGATTTACTATCGAAAATCAGTATAAACAACTGCAATTAAAATGAATAATGAAGCCCAACAGTTAAGCCATGTTTAACTGCAGTATAAAACTGCTTATCTAGCCGGGCGTGGTGGCACACGCCTGTAATCCCAGCACTCGGGAGGCTGAGACAGGAGGATCAGTGCGAGTTCCAGACCAGCCTGGGCTACAAAAGTGAGCTCAAGGCCAGCCAGAACTGCATAGTGAGACCCTGTCTCAAAAAGACAAAAAATAAATAAATAAATAAATAAATAAAATAAAATAAAATAAAACAAAACTGCTTATCTGGACTCCTAACAGTTTCTCTAGAACTAGTTCCTAGCTAGTCATATAATATCTGTGAAGTTTCATTATCCTTATTGTCAAATTATTGTTTCCTATACTGAGAGCAATCACTGAGGGGGGATACACAGATAAGAATGAACACCCCAATTTCAACAGAAAAAGATACACACATGGAAAACAACAACAACAACAAAACAAAACAGGGAAGAGAACAATCAAGAGTATTTTAGGGAAAGACAAGAACATAATAATGTTATTGAAGGGCAAGGTGGGCAGAGCAAGTATATTTGTAGGGGATGAGGTCAACAGGCTCAGGGATGTATCAAAAATTGTTTCAAATTACAAGATGTATAAATTTTTTTTCTGGGGGGGGGGACACAGGGAATTAAACTCAGGACCTCATGTTTGCCCTATCGATATTGCACTGCTTTTACTATAGACATGAGAAACAACTGGAAGTTTGGGAACAGAGGGAAAACTTTTATTTTATTTATTGTCTTTTTGAGATAGGGAAATTTTAAAGTCATAACTATATGATCATTGTCAGGAAAACTAATTAGAGAAAGACATCGTAATAGTCAAAGTAAAAATGGTGAGTACTTAATTATGTCAACAGCAATAGAAATAGAAAGAATAAGACAGATTTGAAAGACTAGCAGAATGAACTGAATTTTAATAGAAGTTGCAGTTAAAATTAGTCAAAAAGCAAAGATAACCCTAAGCAATGACATACCAAGAGGAAAGATGCAATGATTCATGGTTTTCAGCTAAATTACTCACTCTCCATCCAGGTGTCTCACCTCACTTAGAGGCCACAAAGCATAGATGGTACTCAAAGTTTTGATTCTCAAGCCACACAGACCTTGCTCAAGTTCCACCTGTTCCTCTAATCAGCCACCCAATTGCAACTAAGTAAATTCATCTTGATACGCCTCACATTCTTTTTTTTTTTTTTTTTTTTTTTTTTTTTTTT
>PVJA010042665.1:0-17192 GCA_004027025.1 Myocastor coypus | reverse complement strand
TATGCAATATGTCAACTTTCAAAGAAAAGAAGGGGGAAAAGAAAAAAAAAAAAGTAATGTGGATTTAGAAAGGCTAATGTTTAATTGTTTGATCAATCTTATATACCTATATGTATTAATCTAAACTGATCTGATGATGAAAATATGTAATATAACCATTGTTAAATTTAAACAATAAAAAAATTGTAAAAAAAAAGATATCACGTCTGCATCTTGTCCTCTGAATAACTACTACAAAGACAGCAACATGCAATGTATTAACTATTGTAACTGTCCTACTAACCTGTTTTGAAACTGTTTCATTGCTATTTTATCCTTTTTTCTCAATAAAATGAATAAGAAATAAGAAGAAAAGAAAATTTCTGTGTGCCACATGTTTCTCCAGGTACAATGAGATTTGTGTCTTTTCTCTATCTCCTATTGCACCACTTTACTTTGTGTTGCTTTATGTTGTCCCAACACAAAGGGACAAATGAATAACACAAAGACCTAAATGATATCAGTGTCATAAAGCTAAAAGAGCATTCTAAACTTCCAGTTCAAAATGGAAACTGAAGTGCCACTCCCACTTGCCAGCTTCTATGAAAATAAGAAAAAGAATAATCTAAAGCAGCTAGAACTATCAAAACCCTAAGGTCAGGAAGCAAAGACAATACTGTTTGAGAAAAAAAATAGTTGGTAAATAAAAAACAAAAGATTCAATTTAAAAAAAAAATGTGTTCAGAGCTTATATCATTGCATTTCCCCAAATCTCTTAAAAGTCACTCAACTTGTATTCTTCCTTGGTCAGCTACATCAGAGACTGCAGAAGAAGGTGGACGTTCTTTATTTTTCACTCTGTAATGAATGCAGAACAGCGAGCCTTTTAATGTACACAGACAAGAGGGCACAGGTGTGTAGGTGCCTGTGCTTTCTGGGACTTACTCTTGAATGTCCAGTGTTCTTTAGAACATTGTAGAAAACCTGTGTCTGTAAATGGAATTCAGAAAAAATTTGAATAGCTTACAAAACTATGTAATGTGTAAAACTCCATGAAACTGTCAAAGTCTAAATTGCTGGCAAAATTGACTCCGAAAGCCCTGTCTTTAGCTTGCTCATTTTCTTTTCCCATTTTCACCCCCAACCCCTTCTAGAACACTTTGTAGGTACAACCGTGACACTTTCCAACTTAGCATTGGTAATTTCAGTTTGCTTATGTGGCCCATAAGTAACTTCAATGGTATCAGACAGTTTTTCCTCTTGATGAAACTTTCCATTGTGAAAGCTGAATCAAACTTTTGACCCCAGGATCAGAGCATGAGGGCAGATGGTAACCAGTTCAGTCCCCAGTAGCTTATGAAAACCAGCTTCTTAGGAGAATTTTTGGGAGGTAGGCATCAAAGAGGAAGCTAACTGGACTCCCATACAAATGAGTGCAATGTGAAGGGACCTCAAGAAGCATTTGGTGTTCATTAGCGAGCATTCGGTAGCTGCTTTGTCATTTTTCTTGTTTGTCATAAAAAATAAATAGAGCTTAATAGATGATCTAACCTAGCAGGCTTTGGCAACAAAGTAGACTGTGTCCCATTATGATCTTGATGTGTATAATTTAAAGTAAGATGGAATATGAAACCGTTTCCAGCACACATAGGGGAGTGAGTGACATAGATGTAGTCCCTGATTGTGCAGAAATGAAAACCAGTGCTGTCTTGGATGGTGTATTAAATCATGTATTCTGTGTTGTGGAGTTTGGGCTGTAAACAGCATATTTCAGAATAATTAATCCTGTCAGTTTTGACTTAGAAGTTTGTTTTTAAAAATAGGAGTGTTTTATGTAGAATGCAGAAGCTTAAGTGCCTTAATAGATTGCATGAAGGCCAAAAGAAATTCAAAGGGCAGTTCCTGTTAGCTCACAGGTCAAAATTACCATCAGTTAGCAAGAATTAAGACATGCCTGGCAAACCCAGGGGAAATTCTCTTCTTGATGGG
Source organism: Myocastor coypus (assembly GCA_004027025.1). Lineage (NCBI taxonomy): Eukaryota > Metazoa > Chordata > Mammalia > Rodentia > Myocastoridae > Myocastor > Myocastor coypus. The sequence continues at coordinate 15,224 of PVJA010042665.1, read as the reverse complement.
AAAGATCTGGGATTCTGACCAGGGCCTCTTGCCTGTCTGGCCAAGGCTGTGAGGTGACCAGGGAGGTTTCTGCAAGTGAAGCCTTCAGCATGACACTTTGGATAATCATCTTCTCCACAGAAGCGGCATCAGGAATGGATTAACCTCTGCAGCCACTGGGGGACTCTTATCAGGGGACTGCTCACATTTGCTGCCTGGTGGGTGAAGCATCTTGATAGTCATCGCTCCCAAGAGATTTTCTTTAAGATAGATCTCTTGATTTGTTCTCAGATTTGTAGCTTACATCTGGTTTTCTTTGTTCTCCAAATATGGGATCTTTTTTTCTGCACAATATCAAGAAGCCAGTTGCATCTCCAAACTCTGGAAATATTTGAAGAAATTCTCATCAGACTCAGGCCCCAGGATGGCTTTCTGTCCTGAATCTTTTTCTTTTTTCTTATTCTCATGCAAGGAGATTATATTACCTTTTGTACAAATATCACCAATACCTTGCAAAAAGAGTTGTGTTCAGTTAGCTCCACTTCATCTGTCAGGCCAAAAGACTAGGTAGCATGCTGAAAGGTCACCAACTAGGGGCAAAACATGAAAATGGGCCACCAGTGTCTGTTTCTTGGGGACTTATTGGAAAACTTCTAATTGGGTTTTCTTATCAGTGTATTGGGAAAATGGCCAATAGCCTTTGGCCAGGGCAGAAGTCCTATCCCTGCCCCTTAGAGTTGATGAGCATTGGATAAATTGTTACCTCTTAAGTTATAGTTGCCTCACCTGTAACTTGGAAACTATCACCCTTATATCACAGGAGTGTGACAAGATTATAGAGAGATGATGAAACTTACCCAGTATCTGAAATTTGGGACCAGTTCATGCTTTTGTCAAATAAATTTCATTTCAGATTTTGTAGGTGTTGTGGGTTGGAAATCAAGCCTCCCTTTGCTGACAGGATCCTCATTGCTGTATCGAAAGAGTAGTACTGAGGCTGCCACCCAAATTAACTCAGCCAGTGTGGCATGCAAGAGATGTCCCTAGAGGTAACTTGGAATGATGGCATAGATTAACTTTTCTGTTTTTTTTTTTTTTTTTTTTTTTCTGAGTTGTCTTTTGATAAAAAGCATACAGCTGCTTGGCTGGTGTTTGCATGTTTGCTTTACTTCAGAGTAAATATTTATCTATCTTGTTAGATTACTGGATTCTCAAGGGGGATACAACATTCAATTTCTATGAGATAATTTGTAAGATGATAACTACTAATCATTTTCATATATACCAGGTGAAATAATTTTATGACTGCTTGGTCTTGAGAAATGAAATAACTAATGCTATTGTCTAATTTCTTGAGACAAAATAAGTCACATCTAAAATTCAAGGAGGAAAATTTCTTTGTAGCTCAGAATTTGTAGAGGTTTCAGCTCACAGTTGGCTGGGTCCAAGCCAGGGTGGTATGGTAATGGAGAAACAGATGTTGGCAGGCAGAATGTAGAAGGCAATAAGCAGCAGAGGAGCAAAGCAGCACGCAAAGGCAGCCCTCTATTTTTTTTCTCTTATGTTCTATGGAGGCTACACACCCTCAAGCCAGGTAGTGCTTATGCACAGAATGAGGCTTCCCATTATCCAAGCCTAGAATTATGTCAATTTAGTAATTGCATTGTATTCTCTCTAAGTTAGTTGACCCATTTTTGTATCTTTATAATAATAGTGTACAATAATCATTATTTAATTTTATAAGCCATAAAATCAAGTGTTCTGATTCTGAGATTTGTTCTTTTTTAGAAAAAAAAGTCATATTTATTCTTAGTTATTTTTATTTTGCTGAGACAAAATATTCAGCATACAAAGTTAAAGGAAGAGGGGCTGGGGAGATAGTTTAGGGGCACAGGCTCCTGCCTGACAAGTGCAAGGTCCTGAGTTCAATCCCTGGGCCTCTCCCCGCAAAAAAGGAACTTTTAAAAGAAGAAAGGATTATTGCAGCTCATAGTTTGGAGAGGCTTTCACTCCATAGGTGGCTGAGTCCAAGGCAGAGTGGCATAATAGGAGAACATCACAGAGGAGAAACAGGCCTTCGTCGACAGAAAGCAGCAAAGTGCTCTCAAGTACTGAAGAAGCAGGAGCAGAAGTCTTTCTTCTGCATCATGGTAGTCAATCCAGAAGCCTATGGATTTCTGCTGCCTGCATCTATTCGGGGAGAACCTTAATCCTAGCATCACACACTTAATCCAAACATCACACAGCCCACATAAGCCACCTCCTAAAAGCCGTACCTATGACTTCAGGAGACTTTGAGAAGACATCTAGATATAAGCCAAAATATCTATTGTAAGTCTTTTGTTATCACAAAAATTTATAAGTTCGTTAACATTTAGAAATGTTATTCTGCTGGACTTTCCTTTAAATTATGCTGCATCTATGTGTACATGAAGAAATCAGCATCTTAAAAGAGTATTGCTTGAAACCTAAAAAATAACATCTTTCCATTTATTTGGATGCATTCAAATTTTGTCAAATTTATTTTGTAATTTTCCATATACAAATCTTTTACATCCTTTCTCAGATTTATTAATATTTCAAGTTTTTATGTTACTGTACATTGGATAAAAATGTTAGCAATCTATTGTTCATTACTATAGAAATGCAATTGTCTTTGCATATAATTTCATATTATCCTGAAACCAGGCCAGCCCCCCTAGAACTACTAGGGTTTTTGTAAATTTCATTGAGTTTTCTTCATAGATGACTATGTTGCCTGCAAATATAGCTTTTAGTTGTATGACTTTTTTCTTGCTTTACTGCTCTGGGTGCAACATTAAATAGAAGTGATGAAAATAGAAATCCTTGTCTTCTTCCTGACTCAAGGGGAAAATGCTGATTTTTTACCATTAGCTATGACATGAACTGCAGGTTTTCTATGGATGCTGTGCAAACCCTAGTTTCTTGGCAATTTTTGCTAACAGTCAGTGCTGGATTTTCTCAAATTGTTTAACTAGGTTTGTGAAGATGATCACATATTTTTATACAGTATTAACATGCTGAATTATATTGATAGCTTTCTGAAAATTAAAGGAGCCTTATATTTTGAGGATACACTCACTACTCATGGCATAGCATCCATTTTACCTAGTACTGGGCTTGGTTTACTAAAGTAATGTTTGGAGTTTTTCATGTGTGTGCTCCTGTGTGACATTGATCTCTAATTTTCTAGCAGTGTCTCTGTCTCAGTTATTTTTCCCTCATTGCTGGGACAAAATATGTGATATCCACAATTAAAGAAGGAAAAATTTATTTAACTCACACTCAGTGGAGGTTTCAGTCCGTACTTGGCTGACTCCAAGGCAGAATGGCATATGGCAGAGAGCAAGCATTCATGGCTGTGGAAAAAGAGTAAAGGGTAAAGAGCAAAAGGAGAAGCAGTAGTTGCAGCAGTAAGCAAGCCCCTCTCCCTTCCTTGTATTGTATTCAGGCTATCCACCCCAGGGTGGATGTAACTCTCACACCTATCATTCCAACGCTGGATCATGAACTAATCACAAACTCTAGAAGCTGCTTCAATGACTGCATGAGGCTTCGGGTGGTGGGGGGCCACTAGACACAAACCATAACAGTTTCCAAAGAGATCCTAGATCTCAGCCAAGGGAGTATGTGTTTGTGTGTTGGTGAGGATAGTGGAGCTTTCTTCCTTGGTTAATGAACCTGAGTTACAGGATAGTAGTTTTTCCTTATATGGGCGGATCTTAAGTTCTTCACATTTCTCTTTACCGTCATGAGTGGCATACTGGGTGACACTTAGGTTAATGACGGACAGTGTATACAACAAAGGTTCCCTAAGATTACATTCCTTTGTGACATTTATGATCATCTGAGTTCATGTACACTCTCTGATGTTGGCCTAGTAATGACATCTAATGATCCATTACTTAGAAATATGGCCCTGTCATTGAAGGGCATATAGCTATGCCTATTGGCCAGTGCTTTGTAACTCCATTTCCAGGTCATAATTGACAGTTCTTTAAAGTATTGATTTCCAAATATATTGTATAATGATCAGAGAAGTTATTTGTACCTCATCATCTTTTAAAATGTGTTGACATTTTTGAAAGCAGGCTGAAATAACTTTGTGTTCCTTTAGAACTAGATGCCATCAGAGTCTTTCTTTGCATTTTGGGCTACAGTGTACATTATTGTATTTGGAATGTGATCTATAAAGGGACAGAAGGTCAACATTTTAGACTGTGAGCCTTCTAATTTATTGCAACTTAAGAGTTGCAACTTAATAGTTAAACTCTGTTAATCTAGCAGGAAAACTGGTGTAGCCACCAGGAAACGAATGATTATGTCATTGTTCCCATAAAGCTTTACTTACAAAAAGAAAGCCAGTGACTTCTACTTTAAAAGACAACTGTGAATATCTTAAGGCCTAAGGGAGACAGGGAAAGAAGGTCAGAAGGTCTTTTATATTTCCTTTATTTGCTACATTAAAATAGTTTTTTGTCTCTCTTGAAAGGACAGGGAATCTGATAGAAAAAGAGCAACCAAAACAGTTCCAGATATTCAGGAGTCATCTCTCACAGATATGTCCACACCCAAGGTAGAGTCTTCTCTGCTTCTGGGTTCCTCCGCAGGGGGTGTTTTCCAAGTGCTATTGAAGGAGCTGAAGAGTGAGGCTCTTATATAATGTTCTTTGATACTGACAAAAACACAACTGGCTTTGATTCTTCACTCTGCAATTTTGCCTTAGCTGTGGAGTGCTGAATAAGTCATTTAAGTGGCAAACATGTAAGTTGATCATAAGAATGCCTACCTTGAATGGTTATTTGAGAATAAGTTACATAATGGTAACATTAACAATTATTGCATTGATTCACCCATTCTTCAAACACACATATAGTCATTCCTCTGTATCTTCAAGGGATTGATGTCAGGACTCTTTATGGACACCAGAATTTAATAATAATTCCTTTGTGTAAAACAATGTGTAGTGCTTGCACATAAAATACATACAGATATCCTTCTGAATTATCTTTAATTTCTTATAATATCCAATATACTGAAGCTGTTATTATACTTTACTGTGCAGAAATTAATTGTAGGATGGCCATACAATTCAGTACAAAAATAGTAGTGTTTGGTATTTTTAATCCAAGGCTGGCTAAATTTGTAAACACTGAATCTTCTTGTGGGAAGGATAGACTTTACATGCGTGCACATAGTTTGGCCTTCACTTTTCTTTCTTGGCTTTCTTAGGAATTATCGGCTTCCCCTGTGACCAGATGCTTCTGATAAATTCCTCTCTCCCACCCACAGCAGAGCAGAACTTTTCGCAAGACTGTTTCCTAAGCTCCATTGCCTGAAGCACATGTATAGCAACTCTATTACAGTTTTATTTTCAAGATGTTTACTGCTGTATCAAGAGTAGAAAATGTCAGTGAAGTAAAAAAAAAAAGAAAAGAATATTGTATATCTCCATAAATCTCAAGTGAGAGAATAAAATTGTCTTTTGTGTACATTTGAACATAAATAAAATAGAATCTTTCATTCTTCCCTTAATTTGAACAGGCTTGTTTTCAGTCAATAAGCCTTCCTGCCGTGTTTCATGTACACTTCATTTCTGCCAAGAAAACCTTTGTGTTCTCATGGCGTAGTTTTCTCTGTAATGTGACTATGTGTTTGAATACATATATTTGATTCTACACTGGCACCATAGCCACATGAACTCAGGAGAAACTTCACATTTCTGAATTTTGATCTTTTAGAAAGGTAAAATAATATTTGATATCTGGTATGATATTTTATATTTTATTTGTATTGATTTTAATAAGTAAAAAGATAAAATAACAACGAAACAGGGGCTGGGGAGATAGCTCCGAGGCACAAGTGCCTGCTGGGCAAGTGCAAGGTCGTGAGTTCGAACCCTGGTTCAAAAAAAAAAAAAAAAAAAGAAAAAAAAAATAACAACGAAACAGTTTCAAAACAGGTTAGTAGTATAGTTACAATAATTAACACATTGCATATTTCTGGCTTCATAGCAGTTATTCAGAGGACAAGATACAGACCTGATACCTTGTCTAATCAATATTAGTGCAAACCTTTCTTCTCAGTGAACTAAGAGAAAGTAGCTGTGTATCTATCCTAACTATCTTGCATACACGTATATATTTTTTTCACAACAAAATGGTCCCGTATTTATATCCTCCTTTTTTTGTCAGAGATGGATGCTCCATTGCAGTTAGAGAAGCTGAGGATCAATGGAATAGATTAGAAGATGCAGATATAACTACAAACACACTCAGCCATCTTATCTTTGACAAAAGGGCCGAACATATTCACTGGAAGAAAGATAGTCTCTTTAACAAATGGGTCTCTACATGCAGAAAACTAAGACTTGACCCAGGTCTGTCACTATGTACTAAACTAAAGCCAAATGGATTAAAGATCTAAACATTAACACAGAACGACTAAATCTTCTGGAAGAGAAAGTAGGTGGAAATCTTGAAGACATAGAGGGTGGTATGATATTCTCTTGAAGCTGTGGGTGGTGACAGTGAGCAGCAGCTCTGGTCAGAAACTGATCATGCTGACACCTCCAAGTCCAAGGAGTCTTCTCAGTTTGATGGTTCAGATCCTGATGCCTGGTGTGCTAAAAGCTGGTGGTGATGGTGGTGAACGCTAAGCCTGCCATGCAGCTTTTGATTTCAACAAATTTCATGTGATAGTCAAAATAAACTATGCTTTGCATTAGTTTATTTTGCTCAACTGTGTGCTAATATTGAGGTAGGCTAAGATAAGCTATGATATTTAATGATGCATATGTATTAAATGAAGTTTTATTCACAATATTTTGTATTTTTTGTAGAGACATATTATTGAGATGTAGCCCTAGTACAAAACTGAGCTGAATCTACATGGGATGTATTTCTGACCTATGAGAGAAACTTTTAAGAACTTTTCTCCTAAATATTTCAGCATATATCTGTTAAAAATCATTTATGTTCTCTACAATTAAACTATACATAAAATATTGAGGAAATCTCACATAATGGAAATCATATTATTAAGGGAGAAGATAAATAATATAGAAACTACTATTTTTTATTCATTTTAGGGAAAGGTCTAGAGGGTGTTTAGAGTCTCACTACTAGATTGGATGCATAGTGATCCACCTGTTTACGGCCTCCTAAGAGCTGGGATTGCCAGCATGTGCCGCCATGCCCATGCCCAGTCTCAATCGCAGTCTTAGCGTGCCCTGGGGCAGGATTACACCATAGGCCTGGGTATTGAATCTCTAACTCCTGTGCCTGTTTGCAGGTGCTTTAATCCACTAAGCTATTTGGCCAGCCCCAGAAACTCTTCTTAATTTTAAAATTTAATATTGTTTCAATCTACAAAGTTAGCTACATTTGTGCTATTGCCCCCAAAATATTCTCTACTTTTTTTTTTCTTTCGATTTTGAAAGAGGTGATTTATAGTGGTGTGTATAGATCATGTTCTTTGAGACATCTTGGCCACAGGGATACATTTTCCTCTTGCTTTGTTCCTGGCTCGAGCCTGGGTAGCTAGAATAGTGTGATCCTAGTGCTTTATAGCAAAAGGTAACTTAATTTGACAGAGTGTAGATCTGCTTTTGGCTTCTATTGAACTTCCCTAGGTTAAATATAGTTGCATTTTGTATTTTATTTACGTATTTTTATGGTAGTATTTACTTCCAAATATTTCAGCACTTACTTGGGCTTGTATTTTATTAATAAATCATCAAATTATTCTGATAAAAGCATCAAGGGATGTTTTTTTGAAGGGTAGTAGATGCAAGTGAGCATCCTCAGGGACCAGCTATGGCTTATTTCATGGACATCTTGATTTTTTTCCTTTTCTTTCAAACTCTCCAAAAAGATACTGGGAACACATTCTTGTGTGAAAAATGTTGATGAGGATTTCTTTGCATTTCTGTTGCATGTGTGATTCCTGACAGGCAAACAGGAGTAATCACTTAAATTGGTAAGGCTCAAAAAGGCAATTGAGTTGCCCCAGAGTCTGATTTCCTCAGGGAGGCTTCTGAAGAGCAGAGGTCACAGGCAGAAACCATAACTGAAGGCTGCCCAGCTCCACAGCCCCTGGCCATTTTCCATCCTCTGTGGGTAATTTGCCAAAGTAAACTCTTCTGGATGAATGGGGGTCTCTCCCCAGTCACTTTCCCTCCAGTCTTTATTGGAAAAATAACCGCAGTGCAGAACATGGGAGGGAGGGGGAGTCTTGCGAGAAATACCTACAAACCTAATCCAAGAATTAGTAGATATCGTGGGATCTTACAAGAGCTCAGAATGTAGAGCTGTCTCCTCAACATTTTTCAAGGGACATGACAGTTCACACAGCGGCCCTGGTTCATGAGAAACAATTTTAATTTTTCTTTAATTTTCTTAAAGTTTAGAAGACTGCAGGATCTTACTGTAAAGCCCTCTAGTTTTGCTCACTCTGTTTTCTCTGTTTGTCTTTACCCTTGAATTTTTCACTATGTCTCTCCAAAAAGGAGAAAATCTTAGCATGCTATTATTCAAAATCACTCAGCTAGACTCAGCTTTTGTATTTTAAATTTGTATATAGCGGCAAAGGAGAAACAAAAGACAAGTTTTATTTAAAAATAGGGAAAAAGAGAGAGAGACCTTACCAGCTCAATTTCAAATATAAGAACTAAAAATAGGGATTCAGACCTCAGGATAAGAGAGATTTTAGCTAAACAAGCTTCAGATTCTTACAAAAGCATTATAAGGTGATCAGATTATTACTTGGGGATTTTCTGGAAAAGATTTTGTAGGGTTCTTGCTTAAACTAGCAGGGGCAAAAAGGTGAATGGTGAAGCCCAAGGTCAAAGCCTTGTTGACAGAAAGGTTTAGATTATAGCAGTGGTGAACCAAAGGCTCACATGCCACAGTGCCTAAAATGTTTGCTATGACCAACTTAGAGGAACCCTGCTTGATCAGTCTCTGTTGAAGTTCGCTCATCAAAATCATCAAACAAGATCATTCCATTTGCTCTACGCAGATGAACTAGTAGTGCCATAATTGTCACTATTGTTTTTATTGTTGGCAAATAGTAGTCTATTAAAAGTCAAAAGTAACAAACTGGCGATAAGAGTTTAACCAGGAAGCTCTAATACTTTCTGAAACAGAGAGCACCTCTGGTAAACCACAGTACAGAAATCTACTTGCAGTGGTCTTTGAAAAGGACTGGCAAGATGCATGTCCAATGTGAGTGTTCTGGTCAATTGGAAGTTTTTTTCCAATAAATTGAAATTATGCTTCATGGAATTGTCTTTTTTACATGCATCTGGAGTGAATTATTTACGCAGATTCTGATGATATCTAGAAAACTTCATAACTAGAACTTTCATCATAAGATTTTTGTTTCTGAAAATTAAATGCTGCATCTTCTTCCTATGTTAGTATTCTGGCTTCAAGAAATTATTTTGTGTTTGATTGTGAGTTCCTTGATGTTTACAGTGACTTGAGCTACATTGTTTTGTGACCAAAACATTGTATTTTGAATCTAGAGAAAGGTATCTTACCAGACTGGTATCTACCCAAGCAATCTAATAAAGAATTTTCCTCCTAATTCAGATTTACCAGATGATTGGATCTACTATTTTTATTTTGTGTGATTTTTCATGCATCAGGAAAGGATCCCTAAGAAGTGTATAGTTATGATTACTCTACCAGATTTGAAAATCCTTGTTCTGATATTGAATATTTTCCATCTATTTCCATAATTACATTTAAAAGGCATAAATGTTATGATTATGCAGTAACTTTTGCTTGTTTCTCATCATCAATTTGAAATATATTATAATAGATTTTAAAAATATAGTATGTGGAGTGGCATTTGGAATAAGAAAGTCATTGTTTTACACCACTTCACTGGAGAAATGAATACTTCACTGTAAAAATGAATACTGTTTTAATGGCCTTCAGAAATGCTTCACCATCAAGAACATTCTTGTCCAAAGCTATGTTCGCTAAGTCATTGTCTTTGCTTATACCATCATCCTGGGTAAAGTGTATTAATCTCTGCCACTGAGCTTCATTTCATCCAAGCTCTTATTCAGAAAAAAATTTTTAAATAAAGAAATAAGAACACTGCCAAAAATATGAAATAAGGTGGTAGCTCTATGTTCTTCTATGAACCAGCATAAAGAATTTCCATTTTATGCTATATTCAAACTCCTGTTAGCTACCAATTTCTCAGTGGAAATGTTTGTGTAGGTCAGGCCCTAAGACCTGATACTGGCAACAGAAACACAGCGTATGGTTTGTGGACAGGATTTTCCATTTTGGAGCAGCAAATTTTGAGGATATTAAGAAAGGACCTAAGGTATTTGTTTTCACTAAGGAAAAGCAAACACAAATACAAGGTGTCCCTCAATCTCAAAAGACTGATGAAAATGGAAAGCTAAAAACAGAACACAAGAGACTAAGATAGCCAGTGCATTATTTATATTGGGAAGAGAGAGAAATTAAGTAACTACAGAGATGTGGTCATTGATGCGAATGAGAGTAGTAAGCCTCTCGTGAAGGGTGGCTTAAGCAGGGCTGAGAATGATATCTTCACCCAGTACAAAAGAGGTGGCTTCTATCTGCCAATAACCACTGTGGCCAGATATTTTGAGCGTTACAAAAAATCTAAAATTCAATTTTCATAAGAAATCCCTGTAAAGCCAGCACTTGGGAGGCTGAAAACAGGAGGATCACTGCAATACGATCTGTGTACTAGAACCCTGTCGACCTTGTGCTAAATACATGAAAAAAAAAAAAAAGAAAGAAAGAAAAGAAAAAGAAATCCATGGAACTTGGATGTAAGTGCCCTGCATGTATGAATACTAATCAGTACAACTAGAAGTCAACAGTTGTATTACTTGTAGAAATAACTAAGGCACAGGATTGAGAAAGTAGCTGCCTGATACAAGTCTTAAGAGAAATAAGGACATCTATAATGAATAAGATTTATCTCTTTGTAAGGCAAGTGACTTTACTTAAAAAACTGCCCTAGTCTGAATGTATGTGTCAAAATTTTTTGTGTTGAAATCTCACTGTTTTAAGGTCATGGCATTAGAAGGTGGAGACTTTTGGACAGTGAGTAGCTACAGTGATGAAAGCCTTCATGATGGCATTAATGCTACTTGCAGAAGGGGCCTGAGGGAGCAGCTGTAGCATGCTTTCCTTCATGTGTAGTCACAGTGAGAAAGTGATCCTCTAGGAACCCGGATGTGGATCATTAAAAGGCTCAAAATCTGCTAGTTGATCTTATAATTCAAGAATCAAGGAGCAATAAAGTTCTGTTGTTAATAAGCTACCCAATTCATGGTATTTTGTTACAGCAGTGTGAACAGACTAAGGTCTCACTACCCAATTTGGATTCATAGTGATCATCCTATTTTCAAGCCACCCAGCGCTGGAATTACAGGCATGTGCCACAAAGCCTGGATTTGGTCACTGGCTCTGCGCACCTGGGAGCCGGGCCAGCACAGCACATGGGTAGAGGAATCAAACCTCAGGGCCTGCACTTGCCTAAGTAGGCGTTTAATCTACTGAGCTATCTTGCCTACCCTATGTCCACTCTTCACATTTGCAATGTATATGCTTTCAAGGTTCTCTAATATTTATTTTTTTAAAAAGAATGAGGATAGTAAGAAAACAGTTAGAAATGATAGAGAATTCCACTAAAGAAAATTACAGGAATTTAACAACGTTGTCGTACTGCATGTGGTCTTCAAATTAGTCATTCAGATTACCAGATAAAAACATAAAATTTGGTCAAAACTGCAAAAAATTTAAAAAGAGAGAAAAATAAGCATACATTGCTCCTTTTAATAAACCAGCAGAAATAAGCAGTATAATTATTCAAGCTATTCTATATGTGTGTGTGAATATATTTTTTTCCTTCTTTCTTTCTTTTCTCATTTCCCTCATCCCAGTTGTCCCTTTCCTTTGAAAACTTTCCTTTTCATAGTAGCTACTGTACCTTTCAGATTTTATTTACGCTTTCAAGTTCTTATAGTAGATGATATAATATTTACATATACAGTTCTGATTTATCTTATTTCTGAGTATGAGCTCTAGTTGCATCCACTTACATATAAAAGCCTTGAGTTAACCCTCTTCAATAGTAGAGTAGTACTCCACTGCAGAAAAATACCACATCATTTTAATCCATTTCTCTGTTGATGTGAATTTGGGTTGTTTCCAAAATTTAGCTATGACAAGTTGTGCTACTATAAATATGAGTGAGTGTACATATGTTGCTGTGGCCTGATGTTTTTAATTCTTCTGGAAAAATACCCAGGAGAGGGATAACTGAGTTGAATGAGAGTTCTAATCCTATTTTTTTGAGGAATCTCTGAACTAATTTGCATAGTGGTTGTACCAGTCTGTATTTCCACTAACAGTGGAAAAGAGTTCCTTTTCCCTACAGCTCCTCCAGTATTTCTTATTCGTGGATTTCTTTTATTTTTATTTATTTTTTTTCTTTTTTGTCTTTTTGAGACAGGGTCTCGCTATGCAGTTGAGGCTGGCCTTGAGCTCAATTTTGTAGCCCAGGCTGGTCTCGAACTCCCACTGATCCTCCTGCCTCAGCTTCCCGAGTGCTGGGTTTACAGGCGTGTGCGACCACACCCAGCTTGGATTTCTTGATGATAGCTGTTTTCCCTAGAATGAGATGGGATCTCAGCATTGTTTCAGTTTACATTTCTTGAATAACCAATGGTTTTGAACATTTTTTCATATTTTTATTTGTCATGTGTATTTTTTCCTCTGAGAAGCATCTAGTCATCTCAGATGCCTATTTTTTAATTTGGGTCTTTGAATTTGGGAGGCCTGATTTTCTAAAAAAGTCTTTAAACGTTCTGGATAGAAGTTCTCTATCTGACAGACCATCGGCTAAAAGTTTTCCCCAATTTATGGGTTTTCTTTTTTGCTGTTGGTGATTTCTTCTGATGTGCAAAACCTTTTTAAAAAGATAAAATCCAAGTTGTTAATTCTTCAAATTATTGTCTATGCAGTTTAGATTTTGTTCATGATCTCTGTACCTACCCTATGTCTACCTAATTTCTCCTCCTGTAGATTTAATGTTGCTGTTTTTTTTCTTTTTTTTTTTTTTTTTTTAGCAGTACCAGAGATTGAACTCAGGACCTTGCACTTGCCAGGCAAGCACTTATTCCACTGAGCTATCTCCCTGGCAATATTTCTGTTTTAACGTTGAAATATTTGATCCATTTTGATTATAGTTTAGTGCATGGTGATAGTCCACTTTGTCAAGGAAAATGTGGGCAAGTGTAGTACTGTTTGCATGTTCTAATCTGTTCCACTGATCCTCAAGTCAACTATTTTTTTGCCAGTAACGTGCTAATTTTATCACAGTAGCCTTGTAATATAATTTCACATCAAGGATTGTGATGCATACTGCCTTTCCTTTGTTGCCCAGGATTGTTTTTGCTACTCTATGTCTCTCCTGATTCCAAATGAATTTTAGGAATATTTATAATTAATATTTAAAATTCACATTTACTAACCCAGTTTTCTTAGGTATGACTGACATAGAGAAAGCCATAGTATACATGGCTTAATGAGTTTGGTGATAATTCTCAAGCTATGAGGTCACTATTATTGCAACCTCTGTCATAAGCACATTCATCACTTGATTGTTATATTTTCTTTTCTTTGTTTCAAGCTCCCCTTTTAGGGTGTTTTGAACATTTCTTGTACAAGCAGCATGTGTTACCTTTTTGTTTTGTTTTGTTTTTGTCTAGTTTTTATCCACTCTCATGATCTCTATACTTTATTAGAGATAGAAGAATTTGTTTGGTTTGTGTTCTGTTTCTATATAACAATCATTTAAACAATTCATGAGTCTTAAGTATAAACTTAATAAGTTTTTAAAAGTTAAACACCAATGTAAAATCATCACCAACCTCAACAATCAAAGTAATACTATAGCCCAAAAGTTCTCTTGTAAGCCCCTCCCATGGCTTCTTTACTTGGTATTTTTAGTATAGTGACTTTTAACTTCATATATTAGCTGCATCTGCATATTTAAAAATTTATATTTGAGGGGCCGGCGGGATGGCTCAGTGGTCTAAAGCGCCTGCTTGGGAAAGCTTGGGCGGCTTCAGGGATCGCGATTCGATCCCCGGCACCACATGCTGCGCTGGCCCTGCCCTCGGGGCAGGCTGAGCTGGCCATAAAAATGAGTGAATAAACAAACAAAGGCTCTGAAACAAGAAAAAGATAAATAAATAAAATAAAATAAAATTCTAAAAATAAATAAATAAATAAATAAATAAAAATTTATATTTGAGGTGTGATTAACAAATCTTTTGTGATTAGCAAATTTGATGAATGTTTAACTTTTTAAAATTACAGTGAGAAATGTTGACATCAGTTTTCTGCAAAATAATTCCTCTTGCTTAAAATGCAGTTATGTCATTTTTAGTGTCTCTTTCTTTTTTATTTTTTAAAAATAACAAAATTTATTTATTTTTTTTCAATTTTTTTATTGTTTAAATTTAACAATGGTTATATTACATATTTTCATTATCAGATCAGTTTAGATTAATACATATAGGTGTATAAGATTGATCAAACAATTAAACATTAACCTTTCTAAATCCACATTACTTTTTTTTTTTCTTTTCCCCCTTCTTTTCTTTGAAAGCTGACATATTGCATATTGTCCTCACAATCATTCTATAGAGTGCAGTGTGTGGGCATGACCCACCTCCCTATTGATGTTGCATAGAAAAAAGAAAGAAAAAAAAAAAAAGGAAAGAATATACTTCTCTTTGGACTAAGAGGAAGCAGATACATACACAGTCAAAGGTTTTGCAATTGCAGTGTGCTACCAGTGAAGCTTGTGATGTTGGAGGCTATTGAATCTAAGCCTCCTAAAGCTCATCTCACCAATCTAGCTCTGCGTTCCATGCATGGTAATTAATAAATGGATGTATATTGAACATATACTCATTAGTGAAATAAACCAGACCTATATGTGTAAATACCATATAGTCTCCCTAATATAAGAACTTTAAAGAAGAAAACAAGAACTTAAGGGCATAACACAGCTGAATGTGTTATGGATTAAACAACAAAGTGACTGGAAGCAGACAAAGCAGAAAACATCAATAGCAAAACCATACACTTATGTACACAGGATGAATCAGATATTGGTCTCAAGAACCTTCAAAAGGTTCAGCATAT
>PVJA010042664.1:7500-17160 GCA_004027025.1 Myocastor coypus | reverse complement strand
GCACAAGGTCCTGAGTTCAATGCCCAGTACTGAAAAAAAAAAAAAAAAAAAAAAAAAAAAAATTAATTTGCAGTGCCATTTGCAATCAACAACAGCTCCATTAATTCCTGCTTCTTCTTTGTACCTAAGAATGGGCTTTGGTTGCAGGTTTTGCTATAATCTCTAGTTGCCTTACTTGTCCAGGGATTTGTTTTCTAGAATAAAGAAACTGCTTTCCAGTGGGGCCCGGCAGGATGGCTCAGTGGTCTAAAACGCCTGCAGGTGGCTGCAGGGACCGCGGTTCAATCCACGGCACCACATGCTGTGCCAGCGCTGCCCTCAGGGCAGGCTAAGCCGGCCATAAAAATAAATAAAAACAAACAAACAAAAAAAAGAATATCTTTTTTTTTTTTTTTTTTTTTTTTTTGAGACAGGGTCTCATTGTGCAGTTCAGGCTGGCTTTGAGCTCACTTTTTTGTAGCCCAGGCTGGTCTCGAACTCACACTGATCCTCCTGCCTCAGCCTCCCGAGTGCTGGGATTACAGGCGTGAGCCACCACGCCCGGCGAAAAGAATATCTTAAATAAAAAAAGAAAGAAACTGCTTTCCTAAATGGCCATAATGTATTCTTCATTCAAATATGCCCTGAGCTCTTTAGTAGCCAGCCACATTTTCCTTTCTTCAGAAAGCTTCCAACTTTGGACTTGGGAATCTGGCATTCTTCAAATTTTCTGTAATTTCCTAAAATACATTTCTTAGCCCCCTAAGCTCTTAGCTAAAGTTCAAAGTGCTCAGTTTCTACATGTGTTAATGATATTAGGGTTTGCAGGGCCAAGGATCTAGCACAGCAGCACAGCACCTCCCTGGTAAGCACAAATTTGATTCCTAGTACCAAAAATAAATAAGTAACATTAGGGCTCCAAACACTTACTTGTTTGTTCATAATGAAATGTACCATCTAGCTCAGAAACTTGTTCATATTATATTAGCTCTTCCAAGGAATTCAAAAGAGATACCTATCTCCTGTACATTTTGCATTATTCATTTCTTGTTTCATATATGAGGAATTACTTTCAGTTTTTGCTTTCTTTGCAGAAGTGAAGATCAGAATATTACAACTCTGTTTTCCCAAATCACTTTGATGACTAAGTGCATCCAAAGGATTTGTCATTCAGAGTCTTGTAACAGTATCAAAAAAATTTATAATTCAATAGAATCACACTCTTCCCAACATATAGGTAATAAGACTTAATTTGTCATGTTTGTTTGTTTGTTTGTTTGAGACTGTGCCTGGCTATATAGTTCAGACTAATCTTGAATGTAGTAGATAGCCCCAGCTGGCATTGGACTCTATCCTCCTGCATCAGCCTTACTGGGTAGTGGGAGTACTGGGATTACAGGCATGCTCCACCATGCTCAGCCGTCGGCTGTATGTACCTAATTTTTAACTTTCACTTCTAGCCAGATATAGTGATTCAAATTCAAAGTGTAATCCCAGTTGCTAGGGAGGCTGAGACAGAAGGGTACCACATTCCAGTGTATCATGAGCAGCACAGGAAGGCCTTATCTCAAAATAAAAAGTGCTTGAGGTAAGCTTGGTGGTAGAGCACTTTCAAGTTGGCATGAGGTCTTAAGTTCAATCACCAATATCCCCGGGCGTAGTGGCGCATACCTGTAATCCCAGCACTTGGAAAGCTGAAGCAGGAGGATTGTTGTTAGTTCAAGACCAGCCTGGGCTACAAAAGTGAGTTCAAGGTCAGCCTGAACTGCATAGCAAGACCCTATCTCAAAAAGACCAAAAAAAAAGGGGCCCGGCAGGATGGCTCCGTGGTCTAAAGCGCCTGCTTAGGAAAGCTTGGGCAAGTGCAGGGACCGAGGTTCGATTCCCGGCACCACTTGCTGAACCAGCCCTGCCCTTAGGGCAGGCTGAGCCGGCCATAAAAATAAATGAACAAACAAACAAAAGTTCTGAAACAAGAAAAAAAAATTAAAAAAAAAAAAAAAAAAAAAAAAAAAAAAAAAAAAAAAAAAAAAAAAAAAAAAAAAAAAAAAAAAAGACCAAAAAAAAATCACCGGGGCCCGGCAGGATGGCTCAGTAGTCTAAAGCACCTGCTTGGGAAAGCTTGGGCGGCTTTAGGGACCACAGTTCGATCCCCAGCACCACACGCTGTGCCAGCCCTGCCCTCGGGGCGGGCTGAGCCAGCCATAAAAATGAATAAACAAACAAAAGTTCTGAAACAAGAAAAAAATAAATAAAGTTTAAAAAAAAAATCACCAGTATGACAGAAAATAATAATAATAATAATAGTAGTAGTAAAATTACTACTCTAGGACCAGAGAGATAACTCAGCAGCATTAAGCACCTGCCTCACAAACACAAGGTTCCGAGTTTGATCCCCAGTACCACAAAAAGGAAAATTTCTACTCTAAAACTGTTATTTGACCTTAACTCGCTCTGTGTGTGTGTGTGTGTGTGTGTGTGTGTGTGTGTAAGTGTAACTGGAGATTGAATTTAGGACCTTGCACTTGCCAGGCAGGCACTTGTGCCCCTGAGCTCTCTCCCCAGCCCCTGTCTTTGATCAACCTTGTAATACCTTTATTTCAGGGCCAGCAAGATAACTCAGTGGACTAAGCACCTGCTTGGGCAAGTGTAGGGGTTTGATCCCTGGCACCACATGCCAACCCCCTTGCATGCTGAGCTGGCCACCAAGACTGGGCTGTGTGGAGACTGGGCGTAGTGAGTGGCACATGCCTGTAATCTCAGCACTAGGGAACCTGGAAAACAGGAGGATCACTACAAGTCTGAGTGGTATAGTGAAACCCTATACCAAATACATTTTTTGTAAAAAAAAAAAAAATTTCATTTTTACTAAACTACAGTAAATCAGCTTTGTTTTAGTTGCAAAGAAGCTTTGCTTGATTTTTATGGAAAACAGTGTTGTTGTTGTTTTTTTACTTTATTTTTATATAGTTTAACTTATTCTAGGTCACTGAATTATGAAGTTATAGCCACTGTATGTGTTACAGATTTCTTCAGATATTCCTAAAGAGTCTGGATTATCATTTTTGTCATAACCATAGATCTGGTATATACAACCATAATGCAATTCACTTTCCTAGATATGAAATGTTACTCAAGTGGTCATGGAATAAAATTTTACAAAACATGATTTTTTTTGTTTTTTGTTTTTATTTTGCACGTTGAATCCAGGTATTACTCGGCAATAGGTTGTCAAGGCTGATCCTTGAATTTAGGATCCTACTGCCTCAAAACTCCCAGGGTGTACATTGTGGGGTTTTTTTAATCATAGAAGCAAAACTTAGTTCATTTTACTGGAAGATAGAAATAAAAAGAGAAGACCTTGGGTTAGACCTTACACCATCTGCTTTTATTTGTACTGACTTATTAATATGTAAACCTTTTGTGCTGTATTAAAATTAAGCCTAATGTAGCTGAAACATGCTTATCCTTTTTGTTTGTTGGGAGGATTGTTTTGTCTTTTTTTTTTTTTTTTTTAACTATTTATGTTATAGCTGGCTCAGCCTGCCCTGAGTGGGGCTGGCGCAACATGTGGTGCCAGGGATCGAACCGTGGTCCCTGTGGTTGCTTAAGCTTGCTTTAGGCCACTGAGCCACCTCGCTGGCCCTGTTTTGTCTTTTTGAGACAGTTTCTCACTATGTAGTTCAGGCTGGCCTTTGGCTCACTTTGTAGCTCAGGTTGGTCTTGGAACGTACAATGATTCTTCTGCCTCAGCTTCCAAGGAGTACTGAGATTACAGAGTGCTGGGGGGATTGTAGGCATACACCATGACACCCAGCTTTTTTTTTTTTTTTTTTTTTTTTTTTTTTTTTTTTTTGAGGCAGGGTCTCGCTATGTAGTTGAAGCTGGCTTTGAGCTCACTTTTTTTTATATAAAATTAATTAATTATTTTTCTTGTTTCAGAACTTTTGTTTGTTTATTTATTTTTATGGCTGGCTCAGCCTGCCCTGAGGGCAAGGCTGGCGCAGCATGTGGTGCCAGGTATAGAACCGTGGTCCCTGCAGCTTCCCAAGCTTTCCTAAACAGATGCTTTAGACCACTGAGCCATCCTGCCAGGCCCTTGAGCTCACTTTTGTAGCCCAGGCTGGTCTCGAACTCCTACCGATCCTCCTGCCTCAGCCTCCCGAGTGCTGGGATTACAGGCATGTGCCACCATGCCCAGCTTTGTTTGTTTTTTTGAGGTAGGGTTTTGCCATATAGTTCAGGGCAGTCTCAATATATCCTAGGCTGATTTCAAACTCACAGTGATTCTCCTGCCTCAGTTTCCTAAGTGCTAGTCACAGGCTTGTGCCACCACACCTGGCTGCTATATTACACTGTGGTACTGGGAATTGAACCCAAGGCTTCATGAATTCTAGGCAAGTGTTCTACCACTGAGCTACATCCTTAGCACTGTACTATTTTCTGCCTTGTTCTCATTGGTCTATATTGCTACTCTCCATCTGTGTGTGAGAGTGCTTATGCGAGTGTGCATTTGCTGGGGATTGAACCCAAAACTTCATGCCTATCACTGAGTCATGTTCTCAGTCCGTTTTTTTTGTTTGTTTGTTTTTTGTTTTTGTTTTGTTTTGTTTTTCTTTCCCAGCTACCAGTGATTGAATGCAGGACCCTGCACTTGGAAGGCAAGCACTTGTTACACTGAGCTATCTCCCTGGCCCCATCCAGCCCTTTCATATCATCTTTTAATCCTAGCATGGAACTTAGAAATGTCCAGTTCCAGGGGGCTGGGGAGATATCTCAGGGGCACAAGTATTTGCCTGGCAAGTGCAAGGTCCTGAGTTTGATCCCCAATTCTGAAAAAAAAAAAAAAAAAAAGCTCTAGTTCAACCCCTTTTTCCTAAAAGTCAAGACTTTCGTACTCAAATTACTAACATGATTTACCTACAGTTACCTTTCTTCGTGGAATATTGGTGAAACTTTTTCATTTTACATGGAATTGTTATTTAGGGTGATCTAGATTGGAGATTTTCAAGCTTTAACTTCGAATTAAAAGTTTTTTGTTTTTTTAAAAAATGGACTTTTTCACTTTTTAAAATTAAACATATAGGGGCTGGGAAGATAGCTCCACAGCACAAGTGCCTGCCTGGCAAGTGCAAGGTCATGAGCTCAAACCCTGGTCCCACAAAAAAAGAAAAAAAAAATGAACATATAGGGCCAGTGAGATAGCTCAGCAGTCTAAAGTGCCAGCTTAGGCAACTGCAGGGACCGCGGTTCAATCCCAAGCACCAAATGTATGCCAGCCTTAACCCAGTGCAGGCTGAGCCAGCCATAACATAAATAAAGTGTTTTTTTAAAATTGAACATATAGATTAATGGGTTTCATTCTTGGGATTTGTACATGTATATAACAACTTTGTTTATTATTATAACACAATGTTTTTTGGAGTTTTGGGGGGGGGTTTTTTGTTTTGAGACAGGGTCTCACTATGCAGTTCAGGCTGGCCTTGAGCTCATTTTTGTTTATTCACTCATATTTATGGCTGGCTCAGCTCACCCCGAGGGCAGGGCTGGCACAGCATGTGGAGCCGGGGATCGAACCACGGTCCCTGAAGCCGCCCAAGCTTTCCAAAGCAGGCACTTTAGACCACTGAGCCATCCTGCCAGGCCCCTTGAGTTCATTTTTGTAGCCCAGGCTGGTCTCAACTCACATTGATCCTCCTGCCTCAGCCTCCCCAGTGCTGGGATTACAGGCGTGTGCCACCATGCCCGGCTATAACATAACTTTGGTTTCACTACTTATCACTCTCTTTGTCATGCTTTTTCCTATTAAGCTTTCTTTTAATATCACCTTTTTCTTAAAAAAAAAAAAAAAAAATCATGAGCTATAGTGTATGAGAAATAATTGGATAGGATCCAATTCTGGAGGCCTGTACAGTTAGCTGGAAGTATTCTTTTGCTTTGTAGTTAATGCTGGTCCTTTTTTTTTTTTTTTAATACTATGGCTGGCTCAGCCTGCCCTGAAGGTGGGACTGACACAGCATGTGGTGCCGGCACAGTATGTGCTGGGGATTGAACTGCAGTCCCTGCGGTTGCCTAAGCAGGTGCTTTCGACCTCTGAGCCATCTCACCAGCCCAGGCTGGTCTTGAATTCACAATAATCTTCCTGCCTCAGACTTCCCAATATTGGAATTACAGGCATTGCTGTCATGCTTTCCCTCTTGGAGTAATTTCTGAGAACTTTAGGGTTATGAAAACCAAGCATTTCTTCCCAGCTCTTCAGAGGATATAAATAGGTGGATCACTACAAGTCCACTCTAGTAGTGAGACCCTGAACATCCTGTAGACCCCCCCCCCCCAAAAAAAAAAACCCCAAGTACTTCTTGAATTTGTTATACAGATTGACCAGTTTATTTAATCACAGTATTTTGGTCAAAACTAGAGGAAGTAGAAATAGGTTTTTCCCAGCAAAAATGGACACACACTGGGTATAGTGGTACATGAGGCTGAAGCAGGAGGGGGAAAAAAAAAGAAAGAAAGAAAGAAAATGGGCACAGGACAAAGCAATAAAGTCTTGAGCTTAGGTTCAGAATACCAAAGTACTTTGAAGAAAGAAAGAAAAAAAAAAAAAAGAGCATTTTGTTGGGTGTGGTGGTACGTACCTATGCTTATGATCCTAGCACTGGGGAGGCTGAGGAAGGAAGATAGTTATGAGTTTGATGCTATCATGGGCTACAGAGTGAGCTCAAGACAAACCTAAACTACATTGTGAGACTATCTGAAAAAGACACACATAGGGGCTGGGGAGATAGCTCAGTCAAATAAACACTTACCTGCAAGGACCTGAGTTCAATCCCTGGTCCCGCAAAAGAAAAAAAAAAAAAAAAGACACATAAAGTACAGATTTTTTTTTTTTTTTTTAATTGCTTTTAGTAAGAAATAACATTGAGACAGTTTTGGGGCTGGGGAGATAACCCCAAGGCACAAGTGCCTACTTGGCAAGTGCAAAGTTGTGAGTTCAAACACCTGGCCCACACACAAAAAAAAATTGAAACAGTTTCAAAACACGTTGGTGGGACAGCCACGGTAATTCATACAATGCATATTGTCTTCATAGTAGTTGTTCAGAGTACAAGATACAGACATGATAACTTTTCTAAACACTGATGGTACAAATATTTGTTCTCATTAAACTAAGAGAAAGTAGAGCAATGTTCCATAATAGTAGTGGGTTATTGGCAGAACTGGCAATATTGGAAGCTGTTGACTTGAACCTTTTACAGCTCAACATACTAATCTGGCTTTAGTTTTTATGCCTCGTGATTAAAGTTTTCTGCTGGATGGTAAAGTCCAAGTTAAAGCAAGATCTATATAACAAAACATGTGATTTTCGTATCTGACAAGGTCAGTCAAATCCTCTCAGGATTTACCTTGAAACCATGTAGAGCGTTTTAGAACTTCTGTCAGTGTTAGCTGTCTGCATGAGTCATGATCATTGCTTGGCCAGTTTGTGCTCTGTTAAAGCCTGAGAGACTGTTTTTTCTCTAGGTGACTCTCCTTAAGTACACTATATATCATTGATCCCTTTCCTCCATGGCCCCATAATCTCCTTGAACAGAAAATTTGGGACACCACTGAGTTACAGGATGTTACAATACAGTTTCTCTTATGTCCTGAGTCCTCACTGACTTTGAAGGGCTAGGGCCAAAATATTGGCTAACCTTGTTGCCCTTCTTTTTCTCTAATTTTTGGTCTGCAAACTTAGATTCTTTACCCTCCAGAAGAGAAGCATAGTGATACTATTACTCTATAACATAGGTACTTGACCTTATCATCACTGTCTTTCTAAATATTAGATGCCTTAGACTTAACATGAAAGCGGTATTTTCCATCAATCATTGATATTCTAATAAATCCTTGTAGAATGTGGTTTTAAAAAAATGTTACACTTTTTTATACAAATTTAGAAATCTAAGCATATACAAAATTGTAGCGATTCAGGCTGGTGAGATGGTTCAGCGGTCTAAAGCACCTGCTTAGAAAACTTAGGCAACTTCAGGGACCACAGTTCAATCCCCACCACCACATGCCACACCAGCCCCACCTCCAGGGCAGGCTGAGCCGGCCATTTAAAAAAAATAAATAAATTGTAGCCAGTCAATCCAATGGTATTTATCCTTGTCTCATTTTATCTTTAATTACCCTTTTTTGTTTTCTTTTAAAACAAACATTACGGGGGCCGGGCAGGATGTCTCAGTGATCTAAAGTGCCTGCTTAGGAAAGCTTGGGTGGCTGCAGGGACCATGGCTCGACCCCGGCACCACATGCTGCGCCAGCCCTGCCCTGAGGGCAGGCTGAGCCGGCCATAAAAATAAAATAAACAGGGGCTGGGGAGATAGCTGTGTGGCACAAGTGCCTGCCTGGCAAGTGCAAGGTTGTGAGTTTGAACCCCAGTCTCACAATCAATCAATCAATAAATAAATAAATATTCTGAAACAGGAAAAAAAAACTAAAATAAATTTTAAAAAAATAATAAACATTTACTTGAGAGAGTATACCAATAATTGCAATGACATTAGAAGCAGCGCACAGAATGACAAGCAATCGAAGCATGATTTAAGTCTTACACATTGCTACTCTGAGTGTCAAAAACCTGTTGGAGATTCTTAGGATCATTGTCTAATTCATCCTGTGACAAAATACATTTTAAATACTTGTATAAGCCGAACATGGTGGTGTAAACCTTTTTTTTAAATTTTTTTTAAGAAATCATTCAGTGTTTATAAACTTTATGTTATACCAGCTCAGCCTCCCCTGGTGTGCCAGGATGTGGTGCCAGGATCAAACCATGGTCCCTGCAGTTGCTAAGCTTGTCTAAGCAGGCACTTTAGACCACTGAGCTATCTTGCTGGCTCTAAACCTTAATCCTGAATTGCATAGCAAGACACTGAGTCAGGACAGGTGTGGTGGCACACACCTGTAATCCCAGCACTTTAGGGAGGCTGAGGTAGGAGGATCAGTGTGACTTTTGAGACCAGCCTGGGCTATGGAAATGAGCTCAAGGCCAGCCTGAACTACATAGTAAGATCCTGTCCCAGAAAGACGCTAACTCAAAAAGTCAGGGAAAGCTTCTAGAATTTGTTTTCCTTCATGATATATAAATTGGCCTTTTAGATGTTTAAAATATTCTAGACATGCACAACAACAGTTATATTAAGACCCTGACTTTAGAGTTTTTATATGGTCTTGCGTTTAGAAGCCAAAGGTCGATAATGATATGTACTGAGTATATGCTATGATTGGTTGCGTTTCAGAAAGTAATGAATAGGGGGCTTGGGGAGATAGCTGTGCAGCACAAGTGCCTGCCTGGCAAGTGCAAGGTCATGAGTTCAAACCCCAGTCCTGCGAAAAAGTAAAGTTATGAATAAATATGCCTGACTTTATACTCTCATTTCATAGGAAAAGGCTCATTTGTTTCTGAAGAAAAAGGTGAATCAGACGATGAAAAGCCAAGGAAAGGAGAAAGACGATCGTCCAGGGTCAGACAGGTAACTCAGTAAACATCCTAAAGCTTTCACTCACCTCTTTTAGTTATGGCTTGAGTATTTCCTCTTTCTTTCCCTTTTCAAATTGTTTTAGGGTTAATATCACTAGATTTCTAAATGTAGTTATTTTCTTTTAGTCTCTCCCCACCACTAGGATCCA
>PVJA010042664.1:0-5000 GCA_004027025.1 Myocastor coypus | reverse complement strand
AGGAAGAGATAACCAGAGCAAAATCAGAGGAGGTGATAGAGGAAAAACCCAAAGTCATAAAATCCCAGGAAGAGGGTAGAGAGAGGGTGGAGAGAGGAGGTCGAATCACAAGATCTCAGGAAGAGGCCAGAAGATGTCAGCTGGCCAGGCAGCAGCAAGAGAAAGATATACAAATAGTTTCTCCTCTTGAGGAGGAAGAAAGAAAAATAAAATCTTCACAAGGCTTGGTGAAAAAATCACAATCCCCTTCCCCTCCTCTACTGACTGAAGATCTAGGAAAGGCTCCTCTTGTGCTACAGCCAGAGCAAGCTGCCAGTGAAGAGGAGACTCCCCCACCATTGCTTACCAAGGAAGCATCCTCTCCACCACCTCACACACAGCTACAGAACGAGGAAGATGTGGAGCTCACGGAAGGCCCAGCTCCTCCTGTCCTCATTCAGTTATCTCCTCCTAGTGCTGATGGTGAGACCAAGGAGCACACTGTCCAGTTGGTGGGAGCCCTATCTCCTTTATCCATTCCTACAGACACCAAAGCAGAATCTTCGGCAGAGAAAGTACCCGAGGAAAGTGTCCTGCCCCTGGTTCAGAAAAGCACATTGGGGGAGTATTCAACCCCTAAAGGGGGTGAGTCAGAAAAATCTGAGCCAGAGAAGTCTGTTCAGCCATTCCCTCTAAAAATGGAAGAATTACCATCAGCCAAAGGGATCACTGATGAATCTTTGAAGCAGCAGTGTTTTGAACAGAAGGAAAGCCAAGGGGCTTGTCATTCTCTTTTTCCAAGCCACAAATTAAAACAGTCACCTGACTCATCCTCAAGCCGGGCCTCCTCTTCATCGTCCAGTTCTAGATCAAGATCTCGCTCTCCTGACAGTTCAGGTTCTCAGTCTTACTCACCTCCAAGATCCAAGCAGAGAGAAGGGTCCCAGGCACATGTTCACACTAACCCTCATGCTAGACCCCAGACAGGCTCCAGGTCAACATCAGAGTCCAGGTCACGGTCCCGATCCCGTTCTCGTTCTGCATCTAGCAGTAGCAGGAAAGTAAGTGTAAGATAGTTTTGCATGAGTTGATGTTTTGTCTATATGCCAGTGCTTTTTCAATCAAGAATAGGAAAATACTCGTTTATTCTCCAGTTCATTATTACAATTTCACTACAAAATTTAAATTTCAGTTTACTATTTCTTAACTGTCCTTTTTGAATATGAGTCCTTTTGATTTTAAAGAATGTTAAATTCAGCCGGGCGTGGTGGTGCATGCCTATAATTCCAGCACTTGGGAGGCTGAGGCAGGAGGATCAGTGCAAGTTTGAAACCAGCCTGGGCTATGAAAGTGAGCTGAAGGCCAGCCTGAACTGCACAGTGAGACCCTGTCTCAAAAAGACAAAAAAAAAAAAAAAAAAAAAAAAGAATGTTCATTTTATTCAACCGTCTATATAAATGTATGTTCAGTATATGCCACGTAGAGTACTTTTCTTTACTAAAATGTTCCACTTTATTTCTTAGTCTCTAAGCCCTGGAATCTCCAGGGACAGCAACACCAGCTACACTGAAACCAAAGATCCCATTTCTGGTCTGGAGGTTGCAGGTCCACCAGTGTCACAGCTACAGGTCCTTGAGCCACAGGAGAGGACACCAACCCCCTCATCCTCTATCCAAGGGAGGTGTCTGAACCAGCCTGAGCCATCTGAAAAGCATGTGACCCAAAGGGTACAGCCTGAGCGGGTAGGCTACTATGGTCCCTTCTGGGAGGCATGGTTTTCCTGTGTGTCTTATCTTTAAGTTGAAGTCAGTCCGGACAGGGATTAAGAGAAATAGTGGGATATCTGCTAATCCTATTTAACTGGTTTCCAACTCCCTGGTTCTTAAGTGTGTGCAGTAGGAGTCAGGGTCAGTTGTTCAGATCTATTCCTTTTATCTGCCCAAAAAGAAGCCTTTTCTCAGGGGCCCGGTGGGATGGCTCAGTGATCTAAAGTGCCTGCTTGGGAAAGCTTGAGCGGCTTCAGAGACTGTGGTTCAATCCCCGGCACCACATGCTGCACCAGCCCTGTGGGGCAGGCTGAGCCAGCCATAAAAACGAGTGAATAAACAAAGGTTCTGAAACAAGAAAATAAATGAATGAATGAATGAATGAATGAATGAATGAATGAATGAAAGAAAGAAAGAAAGAAAGAAAGAAGCCTTTTCTCAGTTGTCCTGAAAAAGAATTCCAGCTGGGTGTGGTGCTGCATGCATGTAACCCTAGCACTTGGGAGGCTGAGACAGGCAGAACACTATAGGCTTGAGACCAGGAGTGATGTAGTGAGTTTAAGACCAGCCTAAACTACACAGTGAGATCCTGTTTTGTTTTGTTTTGTTTAAAAAAATCCTAGGGGCTAGGGATCAAGCTGAGTAGTATACATATGCCTAACAAGCATAAGGCCCTGGGTAGAGATAAAAATTTTTAAACCCTTTAAGCCATAGACCACTGCATATTGTACAATAGAATAACAAAGTACACGTAGCTTGTGTGGGAGGCTGGCACTATGTATGTCCTGCTCTGCCTTACAGTTCTAGGGTGAAGAAAAAGAACCAAGCAGATTTAAATCCTTTGTTACCTTTGGTTTGCTGTGTTCTCACAGGGAAGTCCAAAGAAGTGTGAAGCTGAAGAGGCAGAGCCCCCAGCTGCCACACAGCCTCAAACCTCAGAGACTCAGACTTCTCATCTGTCAGAGTCAGAAAGGATTCGTCATACTGTGTAAGTGATACATTTTTTTTTCTTGTTTCAGAACTTTTGTTTGTTTGTTTATTTATTTTTATGGCTGGCTCAGCCTGCCCTGAGAGTAGGGCTGGCGCAGCATGTGTTGCTGGGGATTGAGCTGCAGTCCAACCACGGTCCCTGCAGCCGCCTGCAGGCACTTTAGACCACTGAACCATCCTGCTGGGCCCATGTAAGTGATAAATTTTTTTTTTTTTTTTGGGACCAGGGTTCGAACTCACGACCTTGCACTTGCCCAGCAGGCACTTGTGCCTTGGAGCTATCTCCCCAGCCCCTTTATTTATTTATTTATTTATTTATTTATTTATTTATTTATTTTTCCTTGTTTCAGAACTTTTGTTTGTTTATTTTTATGGCCGGCTCAGCCTGCCCTGAGGGCAGGGCTGGTGCAGCATGTGGCGCCGGGGATCAAACTGCGGTCTCTGCAGCCGCCTACAGGTGCTTTAGACCACTGAGCCATCCCTCCAGGCCCCTAAGTGATAAATTTTGACTTGTGTGTAAATAAGGAATTATGAGTGTGAAACGAGTCTTTACTTCCTACAATATTTTGACTAAGCAGTCCTGGTTTTCTTTTTCTTTTAAAACGTGAAGTCCAGTTTGTCTGGATAAATGCTAGGCTTTAGTTACCATGGTGGAAGCTGCCACTGAACTCTTGTTTTTCCCCTCCATTATTGGAGACTAAACCCAGAGCCTTCATACTGAGCTATATCCCCAGCCTTTGTTTGTTTTTTAGGAGACAGTCTCACTGAGTTGCCTTGGATGGGCTCAAACTTGCAGTCTTACTGCATCAACCTTCCAGAATGCTGGGATTATTGGCATGTACCACCATCCCTGGCTAAGAACATTTTTTTTTTTTTTTTTTTTTTTTTCCCCGGGACTGGGGTTCAAACTCATGACCTTGTACTTGCGAGGCAGTCACTTGTGCCACAGAGCTATCACCCCAGCCCCCCCAGCTAAGAACATTTAAAGAAGTCTGAAAAGTGGTGGTGAGGGGATAAGGAAATTATCTGTGATCACCACTCTCTCAACACCTCCAAGCAGCAGGCATCAGAGGCCTCTGCTTTCCCACTCAAGTCAGTATAAAGGAATTGATACAGAGAATCCTAACTCAGTCTTTAACTCATATTTACTAGCTTCATCTGAGCCCAGGAGTAGTTTAATAAGTGATACTGAGGGTCTTTAAAGAAAAGCACCAAAGCCGGGCGTGGTGGCATACGCCTGTAATCCCAGCACTCAGGAGGCTGAGGCGGGAGGTTCGGTGAGAGTTCAAGACCAGCCTGGGCTATAAAACTGAGCTCAAGGCCAGCCTGAACTGTACAGCAAGACCCTGTCTCAAAAAGACAAAAAAAAAAAAAAAAAAGAATAGCACCAAAAGGTATGCCATTAATTAATTTATATATTTTTCTTGATCATTGTCTTGCTAAACATAGTCAGTGCTCTTTTGTCACACAGTACAGCAAAATAAGAAGTTCCTGTTAAGTCATAAATTTAGTCTTGGGTCCCTTAGACCTTTGATTGATCTTATAATGAATGTGTTTTTATATTAGTAAGTCCTAAAGAAATACTCTTATATCAGGTAAAGTTTGTTATTCAGTAGATACTGTATGTCATTCATTATTCTGAAGTTGTTACTAAAAGTTAAAAAGCCATTGAACTAAAATTCCTGGCTTTGCCGGGCGTGGTGGCGCACGCCTGTAATCCCAGCACTCGGGAGGCTGAGGCAGGAGGATCGCTGTGAGTTCGAGACCAGCCTGGGCTACAAAAGTTAGCTCAAGGCCAGCCTGAACTGCACAGTGAGACCCTGTCTCAAAAAGACAAAAAAAAAAAAAAAAAATTCCTGGCTTAAAATTTTTGTGGAACATGGAAATTGAAAGCACTAATAGAGCCGGGCGTGGTGGCGCACGCCTGTAATCCTAGCACTTGGGAGGCTGAGGCAGGAGGATCAGTGTGAGTTCGAGACCAGCCTGGGCTACAAAAGTGACCTCAAGGCCAGCCTGAACTGCATAGTGAGACCCTGTCTCAAAAAGACAAAAAAAAGAAAGCACTAATAGAATAAGATGACTTAGCTTTATTTATTTATTTATTTATTTATTTATTTATGTGGAGGATCAGGGTTCAAACTCACAACTTTGCACTTGCCAGGCAGGCAGTTGTGCCGCAGACCTGTCTCCCCAGTTCCCAACTTAGCTTTTTAGATATCTGGAATTCTGTTCTTTTTTTTTTTTTTTTTTTTTTTTTTTTTTTTT
>PVJA010042663.1:0-17194 GCA_004027025.1 Myocastor coypus | reverse complement strand
CACCACACCCGGCTGTAGGATGTTCTTATTGATACTGGTTTATAGAAAAAGGCTGGGCCACCCACAAATAAATAAGAGCCACAAATCTCACCATTTAACCTTTTTTTTTTTTTTTTTTTTTCAGGATGGGGGCTCGAACTCATGACCTTGCGCTTGCCAGGCAGACACTTGTGCCACGAAGCTATCTCCTCAGCCCCTCTTTGTATTTCAATTTAAAATACTGTCTGGAATTGAGTTTTACAAATACTTTGAGATCATCCACTTTTTTTTTTTTTTGTCTTTTTGAGACAGAGTCTCGCTATGCAGTTGAGGCTGGTCCTGAGCTCACTTTTGTAGCCCAGGCTGGTCTCGAACTTGCACCAATCCTCCTGCCTCAGCCTCCCGAGTTCTGGGATTACAGGCATGAGCCACCACGCCCGGCTACCTCATTTAATCTTGACTGAGTGATATTTTGCCTACAAACTATCTTTGAACTCTCTCAATCTCTTTATCTTAAAATCAGGTTAGGGCTGTCACTTTATTCCCAAAGCTAATTTATGGGGTTTGAGGTATCTCTGTAGAATTTTGGGTATGATGGGCCTAAAAGAAAAGAAGTATAAACAACGCTAGAGAAAACTGGTAAGCTCAGTAACTGTGCTGGACTAGACGTCTGCTTAAAGTATTATTCGCTTTTGCTATGATTTTCCCTGTCACCTTCTTATCCATCTTTGTTTCTGTTGTTCTACCTCAATATGATTTAGAAATCTGGGAGGCCTTGGTTCATATAGCTCTGAATCAGTGCTTCAGGGAAGGCAGGTAGAATGGCAGCTTATGTGTTGAGAAGGACTAAAAGCCAGATGTGGTAAAGCTCAGCTCTATCCCCAGCAGTCTGGGTGGTAGAGGCAGGATGATCCTAAGTTACAGCCTGGGCAGCTTAAGAGACTTTCCAAGACCTAAATAATAAGAATAGAAAAGGCCATAAACCAGGAAGTCAATAACCGCAGTTCTTGAGCTTCCAGGAACAATGTACTGCACAGTCCTTGCAAATACCTGACAATATGATGGAGGTGACCAAAGTTCACATTCCAGGAGCAGCTGGATCTCACAGATGGATATCACAGAAGCCCTCTGTCCTAACTGCCTTTGGCTCTTCTTTTTTAATACTGTTTTTAAAAAATTTTATTAATTTTAATGAGAAAGAATTAACGAGAGTTTCAAAACAGGTTAGTAGGATAGTTACAACAATTAACACACTGCTTATAATTATCTTCATAGAAATGATAAAGATTAGAGCAGAAATTAATGCAATCGAGACGAAACAATACAAAGAATAAGTGAATCAAAAAGCTGGTTCTTTAAAACATTAAATAAAATTGATAAGCCCCTAGCTAACCTCATCAAAAAGAGGAAAGAAAAAACTCAAAATTCAAGCAATAAGAAATGAAAAGGGTGGAAATATCACAGACCCAAGGGAGATTCAGAAGATCATTAATAGCTACTTTGAGAATCTTTACTCTCACAGAATTGAAGACAAGAAATGGACAGATTCCTCAGATGGCTCATTTTTAAGACACTCTTTCAATGTTGCTTTCATTGTAATTTTCCTTTTATTCTCACAGATGTGAGGCTTGGGTATTAACGGCCCCTGAAGAACCTATGGACTCTTCTTCAGCTTACAAGTTAGATTTATTTATGTATTTATTTATTTATTTTTATTATGGCCAGCTCAGCCTGCCCTGGGAGGGGGGCTGGTGCAGCATGTGGTGCCAGGGATCAAACCACGGTCCCTGAGGTTACCTAAGCTTGCCTAAGCAGGTACTTTAGACCACTGCACCATCTTGCCAGCCCCCAGAAGTCAGATTTAGTAAAGACTTTAAAACACTTCTTAAAAGATGTAAACAGAGTGAATTTTAGAGAAATAGTAGTGAAATGAATACATGAGATTAATAATAGAGTATACATTATAAGAAATTATTTACAAATGAATATAACAATAAAATTGCATAAAATTAAAAAAAACCTTACAAGTATGTTCAAACAAAGAAAACTATGATGGCAAGGATGCCTAGGAAGGGAGTCTCAGTAGAAGAACAGAAACTACAAGAAAACCCAATGGGATATTCACTTCTGGAATCATGGACTGAGCAAGTGAGCACATCGTCTCCCTAGTAAGGGAGTTGCAAGGCTGAACAAAACATCAAAAGGTAATAGCACTTCTTTAAAAGACCACTTTGGGGACAAGTTGGATCTTGGAGAGCTTGGACACTGCAACAACTCTTCTTTCTTCTTGCCACGAAGATCCCAAAGATCCAGAGCCTTAATCTTGGCCATAGTAGCAAAAGAAGTCGCCGCCACCACCTGTTCCGAGAGAAAGCATTCATTGGCCATGTTCTCACTGTCATCAATCAACCAGACCCAGAAAGAAAACCTCAGGAAATATAAGGGGAAGAAGTACAAGCCTCCCAGGAAGACATGAGCCACGCGCTGTCGGCTCAATAAGCACGAGGAGAAGCTGAAGACCAAGAAGCAGCAGCAGTTGGAGCGGCTGTACCCTCTGTGCAAGTTTGTCGGCAAGGCTTGAGCAGCTTGACAATAAAACTCAAACTCAGAAAAAAAAGGTGTGGGGGGGCAGGGCTGGGAGATAGGTCAGCAGAATAAGCACTTGCCTGGCAAGCACAAGGGACTGAATTCAATCCCTGGTTCCACCAAACAAACAAACAAATAAAAGAACACTTTGGCCGGATGTGGTGGTGCATGCCTGTAATCCCAGCACTTGGGAGACTGAGGCAGGAGGATCGACCAGCCTGGGCTACAAAAGTGAGTTCAAGGCCAGTCTGAACTACATAGTGAGACCCTGTCTCAAAAAGACCACTTCGTTCAGACTGGTAGACAATGGAACTGACAGGCAGACACTGGAATGGAACAGACAAGATATTCCTGAAGATGAAGTCTACCACCTCCATCTCTGATTGACTTGCTATCTCCTTTGACGGATGTCCAAGAAGAGCGGGGTAGGCAGGTAGTCGACTATATTTTGGGGTTAGCCTTCTGCTCTGAGGGGCTGTAAAGCCAAGGGCCAGGGTCTGGGTTGTCCAATAATCATCTTGCTTCCAGCAGGCCTTGATTTTTTTTTTAAAGAATTATTTATTTATTTATTTATTTATTTATTTATTTATTTTTCTTGTTTCAGAACCTTTGTTTGTTTATTCACTCATTTTTATGGCTGGCTCAGCCCGCCCCGAGGGCAGGGCTGGCACAGCATGTGGTTCCCGGGATCGAACCGCGGTCCCTGAAGCTGCCCAAGCTTTCAAGCAGGCACTTTAGACCACTGAGCCATCCTGCCGGGCCCCCAGGCCTTGATTTAACAATGGATCTTTTACTGGGTCTTGGGGTGCTTGCCTCTTGGTTTCCACACTGTTCTCATCTCAAATGATGAACTAAAGAAACAAGCAAAAACAATGACAAAGTTAATTTGAAAAACCAAATGTGAAAGCTAAGGGAGAAATTGGCTCTGCAAAGCAAACTTAGGCTGAAAAAGAATACTCTGAGGAAGAGAGGGCACGCTACCATGAGGAAAACCACAGTAGTTGGCCCTCCATGCTGTCTGTGTCCTTTTATGCGTCATATGTGGCAGGAATCTGTGAAAAGTTCTACACATGGGCTCTTGAGAGGCATAGCTGTGCAGACTGTAGGGCTTTACCAGGCCTACCTTCCCTGCAGTCTAAGCCAGGCCCTGGCTCCTATCCCTGGACCGATACTTCCAAGGAATCTTGCTGGTAGGTGGGATAAGTAATGCCGTGGTGAGGGCTAGTGTTTCTGGGCATGTGGAAATGTACAAGACTGGTCCACAAAGAACTGTCCTGCAGGCACTGTGACTTCTGCAGTACTTTCAGTTATACACTGGGTGAAAAAACTTTTTACACTTACACAAGCCTAGAACCAAATTCATTTTAGTGCATTTGTGTATATTTTAAATATGTTGAATTTCTAGGAATTAGAGCACTACATTAAGCCAAAGCTGTACTTTTTTCTGACTTCACCAAATGTTTATCCTTTCAGAAGTTCCCATCACTGATATAGCACAGGATCTCTGGCTCTTGAGCTGCCCACACTACCCTTGCATTGGACTACATTTTTCACAATTTCACCATCACTTCTACCGGAGACATGCCAAACATTTACATAATGAAAGCCATATTGCCTTACATATTTTTACCATCCTTTTGTTTATAGCACAGCCAATTGTAGGTGTGAGTTGACAACCACTGACTTTTTGGGAGGTGCAGCGGGGGGATCTTTAAGGTCTTGCTATGCACATCAGGCTGGCATTGAGTTTACTGCATAACTCAGGATGGCTCTGAATGTGTAATGATTCTCCTGCTTCAGTTTCCTGAGTGAAGTCCTGGAGTTATATGTACGACCATCCCCATGCTAGACAATTTGTTTACCATAACCACTTTCTCTCTTTCTTTCTCCCTCTCCCCACCATTTTTTTTTTTTAAGTTGTTGTTAGGAGGCCCAGATAAACATGAAGTAGTAAGAGGGAATTACAGTTAAAATACCAAACCATGTGGTTCAGGTTGGGCATCTTGGATCCATTCTTTTAAAAAGTTGCTTAGTGGAGGTTGAGTACAGACATCTTGTTGACCAAGTTCCAATCTTGTAGCTAGGTTGTTAAATGAGTCGCTGGGTAATGAACTGTATACATATACAGTGGTTCCTTCACTCACGAACTGAATTTGTTCGTTTTAAAAAGATCATGGCTGCATTTGTGTTGAAAAAATGGCTGCAGTCGTCTACTCCAATGTAGTTTGCAACTGAAAACAAAATTATGCCAAATTTTTGTTTTTAAGCCAAATTACTTACAAACAATAGCATACATGAACTGAAAGTACCCCTGTAATACAAAGAAATGATGCAGAACAATGAAATGGGCAGCTGGCCTGGTGACTGCTTTTATTTTTAGAACTCTTGTATATGGCACTGGAATACATAACAGAACATAAAACTAGTACTGTGCAAGACCATCAGCAAAAACTATAGCATAAACAAGGTGTGCTGCACACGACACAGAGGCTCTACAGACAAGATGTACAGAGCCGTACAAAGGATCTGTCGGGTCCTAAATCCAAAGAGTGCCTCTGGGCTCTCAGTCTGAACCTTTCTTCACAGCTAGGTCAAAACATGAGGATTGCTGTCACTGGGGAGGCTTCCTAGAGATGAGGTTTTTGGTGTGTGTATGTGTGTGTGTACGCTAGCAAGGGGTAGGACGTGGAGGACAAGCAAGTGTAACTTCTGGTGCCTTGGGCACAGGAAGGTCAAGGCCAATTCACTGAACACAGAGGAGAAAAGTCTCCCCCCAGCCTGAGTACCTCAGCACAGAGAGGCAGATTGCGGTGCATGTTCTGCTTCCTAAGAGGCACTGTGGGATTTCCACACTTACTTCTGGATTGCACTGTCACAGAGCTCTGATGACTGTGTGTCATCTCAGCCTATCACCACTGCTGAAGAATAAGTGTTTAAATATGAGAATATTAGAGGCATTCTAATATTGCTCTTCAACAATAAATATCTCTAAACACAAGGCTCTGAATGAAAGTGCCTGTGACCTTGGCATTCAGTAAGGTGAGGGCTAGGTAAGAAAGCCTCCCAAATCCTGATGATTTTGACTACAAATATTGGAAAAACCAAATTAAACTGATTTCAACCGAAAGAACATGTATACTTTTTCAGGAAAGAAATTCAGAGTGAGGGTTGGATTAGAGGGTTGGCTAGGCCTGACTTGATGCTGTCTTAGGTTTGTGCTTCCATTTTTCTTGTCCTCAGCTGCTTGAGTCTGGCCTCCATGGCTGCCAGTTCCCAGCTCACATAGACAGACAAGGGACAGTTACATCTTTGTTACTCTTTTAAGCTTGAAAACAATTCCCCTTAGAAGCCCCTTGAAGACTTTGCCCCCAATTTTATCAGCTTGAATCACATCATACACCCATGTTTAAACCTGAAATTTTGCAATGGGAACACGATGGCTGGTCCATTTGGCACAGCTATGCCCCTTCTAGCTATCTCTCTGAAGAGTTAGAGACATCATCTTCAGTGACACACGCTTCTACATGTTTATAGCAGCATAACTCCTAACAGATAAATCTTGGAAGCAGCCTGTATGTCTTTCAACAGATGGATTAAGAAAATGTGATATTTAGACACAATGAAGTATTACTCTGGCAAAAAGGATGAAGTTGAATCATCTGTAGGAAAAGATGCACTTTAATGCCATGTTAGGCAAAATAAATCAGATGCATGAGCTTAAATATTGCACAGCTCTTTTTTTCTTTTGTTTTTGGTGTTTGAACTCATGACCTCGCACTTGCCAGGCAGGCACTTGTACCACGGAGCCATCTCTCCAGAATCAGCTTTTCTACTTTAAAAAGAGGAAAAAACAAAGAAATAAAAAGAAATGAGATCTGGCCAGATAGCTCAGTGGATTAAAGCATCTGTTTAAGCAGACACATGGGCTGAGGGTTTATCCCCAGCCTGCCCTGCGGGCCCTGGCCTCACCCCTGGGACATGCTGAGAAGGCAACTGAGATTGGGCGTGGTGGTGCAATCCCAGTGCTTGGTAGGCTGGGGGATCACTGAGTCTGACTTGTGCAGTTAGACCCTGTACTGCATACACAAAAAATAATAATGAAAAGAAATGGCCATTTTGTGTTTATGTCACTTAAACATTCTGCACTCTGTTCCAGCATGCCTTTGCTACTACAGTAATCACAGAAAGCCCATCAGGCAAACGACAGAAGGGGCAGCCAGGTCCAACAGAACCCTGTTATACAGGAGAATTTCCCAACTCCAGCCACAAAACAGCTTGGTTTTTTCCTAAAATATCATTTTAATTTTCAGTTTTAAAAAGCATTTCTCTTAGAGGTAGTAAAACAAAAAACTTTTTCTTAGCTACCTGCAAGTCTTGCTTCATTCTGTGTTTTGTGACATCCTGAACAGTATAATATATTGCAATTCACAGGGAGTCTATCACTGTAGGATGAGTACAATTATGAAATCTAGGTGGGCAGGCAAGATCTTAACACTAACCCTTAATACAGTAGTTTTCCTATGTTAAAAAAAAAACACACGGAAACAAAGCTAATTAGATTTTATTTCAACCAAGAATATAAAATAAATGCAATCTAATTTATTTTAGTTTAACAGTCACTTCAAGACGGAGGTGAGGACACTGCAAAGCAGGAAACTCTGGGCCCATGCGTGGCAGCTCCTCCTGCACCCACAGCAGGGGCCGTGCAGAGGCACCAGTGCTTGAAGCACACACATCGCAGCAGAGCATGGAAAGCTACAGTCACAATGACAGTCATACAAAAAGGGATGCGTGCAGAAAATGACTGTAAAATGGATAAGGACAGGTACACTTCACAAATAAGAATTCTCAGAAATACAAACTAGGCAGTTTAGAAACGATATACTACATAACATATATAAAAAGTACTTTCAATTGTTGTTAAAAAGGACATCTTCTGTCCAGATTTTGTGTAATACTTTTAGTGTCTACACAGACAAATCTTTAAAAAAATTAAATAGTATTAATTTACTAAATATTTAGGAAATAACAGTGCATTAAGGACTTTTTTCATATAATACATACGTATCACTTCCTTACAGTGATAGCGCAGACGAGTAAGTATGGCCTTAGGTACAACACATTAAAAAAAAAATCCTAGAATGATGACCTTTGCTTTTATTTGTGACTATTCTTAAAGATTATAGAGACCTAAACTG
Source organism: Myocastor coypus (assembly GCA_004027025.1). Classification (NCBI taxonomy): domain Eukaryota; kingdom Metazoa; phylum Chordata; class Mammalia; order Rodentia; family Myocastoridae; genus Myocastor; species Myocastor coypus. Next base: position 9,431 of record PVJA010042663.1, on the reverse strand, counting down.
CTGTTTTATATAAAATACTCCTTATACTTGATTCCCTCAAGTCTCTGTTAACCTAATGGACATGTCACTGTGTTTCTCTATCCCTAGGAAGACACCACCACAGAGTTTAAAATTTGCAACTTTCATAGAATTCATCCTTCATTGTACAGTTTCTGCTACTCAAAGCAGATCAAGTTCCAAGTCTTTTTCTCCAACTACTTTTTTTCTTTTACCTTTATCAGAGAAAAGAGCATCAGTATCAGTTTTAGAGGCACCAAAAACAACCAGCACTTGCTTCATCGGGAATGAAACAGTGAACACACACATACACGTTGTCTCTTTCTATTCTTGAGAGTAGGAACAAAAGAGCAGTACAGCAGGCCAACATTCTAAATACTACAGTCTCAAGCCACACAGGTATAAAAATATACATGCCCTTGGTTTTTGCACCTTACTGCATGACCTACTCCATTACAAGGATTGTTCAGCTTAACAGGATCAGGCCTGCCACCAAGCTTATCTTATTTCATCTGTCCTGTACTCTTGAGTCCCTTTTCCCAAACATATACCTCACTAGCAAGCTAACCCTAAAATAGATCTATTATATCAAGAGCAGAAAACCTTCCCTTGGCTTCATTCCTTCTTTCAATACTTTCTTTCCCTGGTCCAGGTTTCCCACAGGCTGAGGGATGTGCCCCGTGCATCCTTGGGGATGTAGCATATCATTAGACTATCAAAAGGGAATGTAGTCATTTGGGGACCATAATAATAAATTTTGCCTTCAGAAAGCTTCACAGGTCTCCTTGGAGGTCCCATAGTCCTGGGTCCTTACATGTGAAAAGTTTTGTTCCCCTTTATAGAAAAAGGAAATTGCTAACCAAAATCACTTCAAAGTGAAATGGGCAACAGTAGGCATCACCAACCCTGAGGCAAAAAGAGGAGAAAAGGGGCAGAAACGTGTAGTGATAAGAAACCCAGTTGTCTATGTAACAGGGACCTCTGGCTATGTCCTGGAGAATACTGTGTACTGGGACAACTGACAAAATCCCCTATGGTTTATGTCAGTTCTACCAGTAAAGTTCATTATGTACAAGGAAAGCAGGGTAGTTTTGTCAATGTATAAGCACATATACTAAGAATTATATATCAAAATTACTTATAAAGTATTAAAGGGTATGGTATCTTGGCTTATATACATATTTGGGGTTTCTTCTTTTATTAAATGTAGGTTTCCCTCACATCTATAACCACTTCATAGAGAATGCTGTGCCTACAAGGGGCCACCCAATTGTTCAAGGCTGCTGTGAATATTTCAAATATACAGGAATGCCTTTTGTGACATTTAAATCACTGGCTTTCTCCTACCATGGACAGACATAGAAACCTTTCTATAACAATGTTTACTATGGAATTTGGAAGAATAACTATCCAAGTGGATTAAGAAGTAAACAAAAGGACCTTTGTGTTACTGCAAGTCAAACACATGGCACAGGCTTCCCAAGGGAGCTTGCTGTCACAAAGTGGCCATAAGCTCCCCAAAGACACAAAGGATGTCCTGTCCTTTCTGTTTTCCACCACCAGAGCACTGGGGGCACGGAGAGGGTGCAATAAGCATTTGTTAACCAGCAGCTCTGGATGAAGAGGCTTCAGGGCACAGGACAGAACTTTGTATAGGTGACTATGTCATGCAAGGACATTAACATCTTAAAACACAAAAAAGGGATTAAATACCACGGAGATGATCAGAAATTCCTTCCAATGGAGCATGTCAACTGCTTCATCTTCAGGCTGTATGAGTTCATTAGAGACTTATTATCATTATTAAGCATTGTTATGCTGAGATCAGTTAGGTCCTGGCTGGCTTCAGTATCACAGCAATAGTGCAAAATGTATACTGGCTTTTGTCTTAATTCTTATTTTACTTGTATATGGGCCCAGAGTATCATAACCAGGTAGATAAGTTCACAAAGAATAGTGTAAAAATGCATATAATTTGCATATACAATAATCAGCTATTCTTCTAGTTCAAGAAAACATTAAAACAAGGCTGGTATTGCCAGTAGCATTCAGAAGAACACAAACTTTTTGCTCCCTACATTGCAATGGGAGCTCTAAGTCTTTGTTTTCTTTTCACTCTGGGAAGTGAGGCTGCTACCTACAGAGGCTAAGAAAGGACTCAGCCTCAAATTCATAGATAATGGAAATGCAGATATTCACCTTACCTGGTATAGTCTTACACTATCTGCCCATAACTTTTTAGGCACAATTATTAAGTTTTCTCCTAGGGACAAAAGAAAGCATTCAGTGCAATGAAAAGATTCTTGATAGAAGTTTCAGTAACAAGAGCAAAATTATGCATAATACATCATACATACTTTAAACATGTATAAAACCTAAATTTTTAACATGCTTTAAAAATAGTCTATGTCTAATGCAAGTATAAACAGAGAACACTGCTCTTTATTTTAAAAGCCTATGAATGTGCAGGCTTCTACTTAAGTACTCTTGATTATGTAGGAAAGTTACCTCAAGTTAGATGTAAAGAAACTGAAGAAAGCAACGGTTTCTTTAGAAAAGCCAATTTTACATACAATACACACTAAAACTTTTTCCTTCAAGGAGAAGAAATACATCCTTTGATAAACATTACTTCTTAAAGAAATCCTAGTGCAGTTAATATTCTCTCCAGCTTTCTGGTGTGGGTCACCAGACTATATTTCATCAAAGCTCTTGAAACCCTTTTAAAGGCAAACTTAGCTACATGTAGGTTAAAACTGTAATTCCTAATTACTGAATACTATTCAGAATACAATGCTTCTTGGAACTAAGTTCCATATGAATGGTTATATAAAATCACATACTTCATTCTTCATAGCATAAAGCACAATAACTGCAAAGATCTGAGCTGCTTTTGGTTGTAGGTTCCTTCTGTCCCACCTCTTATCTTTTACTAGACCTTCCCTGAAACTAGATAAATAAACATAATATAGTAAAGTACTTCAGGACAGCCATAGTTTCTGTTTTAAGATTTACATGAGCCAAACAGTTATAGTCTGAAAAACCGTGTTAGTGCTTTAAAAAGCACATTATTACCTGTGTTGCTAGTTCAGTTCATGAAGTACAAAAGTATATACCACCGGAATCCTGTTTCTACAACATTAAAATCCTATTAAAAGAGCTTTCAAAAGATAATCATAGTGATTGCTACAGCATGAGCAAGGTGCACCAGGAAATCCTTCACAAAATGCTGAAGGTTATGGAAGTGCTGGGATTAGATCAGAGGCTTTATCAGAGAAGTCACAATGGAACACATGCAGGAAAGGGAGCTTGGGAAACTTCACAAAAACTTCCTCATGTCAATAAAGAAGAGATGTCAGCCCTGCAAATGCTTAGTATACAAGGTTCTCCTCCCAAATGTGTAAATTTTAAGCGGCATCACAGTTTGCTCTTTGGAGTTCTCTGCAATGCAGACATCATATTGCTGGGGTCTGTGCTCTGGGCTGGCTGGGGCCAAGTGGAGGGCCGTGGATCAGTACCGGTGGGCTTGGTGAGACGGATGGTACTGTGCACTCTGCTGAGACGATGAGGAGTAGCCCAGGGTGCTCTGGGACTGAGAGGATCCCTGAACGCTGCTTTGGTAATTCAGGCGAGAACTAGAGTGCTGAAATGATACAGGAAAAGCACATTACTAAGGGATAAACCATTTTTACCCCCAGGCTGCTGGTTCAGATCCACAGTAACTGAAAGTTAATGTGTTTATGAATACATTTTGCTCCTCTGAAATCATAGCCTGCCAGCACTGCAGCCACATGTTCCAGTAGGCCTGAAGCTGGCTAGACTCCTCTGGCAGATCAGCTACCCTGGCATAAAGAAGAGAAGAGGGAAAAATCACATGCTGACCCACTGCTCTTCACACAGACTCATTCTGGGTACAATTTCATTCTTTGCCTGAGATTTGCAAACAAGAATAATCAAAACAGACACGTGGAAATCAGTGGTATTTACAATGTACAATGACATACTATCAACTTTCTCATTAGAAATAATGAAGTTGTAATTAAAAGCCATTATTTTATATCAAAACATTTTTGGAAATAAAAGCTAGAGGCATCAGCCGGGCGTGGTGGCTCACGCCTGTAATCCCAGCACTCGGGAGGCTGAGGCAGGAGGATCAGTGCAAGTTCGAGATCAGCCTGGGCTACAAAAGTGAGCTCAAGCGTAGCCTGAACTACATAGCAAGACCCTGTCTCAAAAAAAGACAAAATAAATAAATAAATAAATAAATAAATAAATAAATAAATAAAAAAGCTAGAGGCATCAGCAGCCCCACCTACAAGACAAAGCCAGGGAACAATAAATAGGTTTCATAAACTCCTTGTTTAAAAGGCCCTCCATTAATAAACCTTATTGTCTCTCCAATCAATCAACCAATCAATCAAGTTCAGACATGACTGCCCTTAAGAAAAGACAGATAAATGTTTTTTTTTTTTTTTAATGGAATCTTTCTATATTTTCCAGGCTGGTTTCCTATACCTGATTCAAGTGATCCTCCTGCCTCAGCCTCCAAGTGCAAGGATCACAGGTGGGTGGTACCATGTCTGGGTTGGATTTTAATTCAACATATTTTTATTACTTTAAATTAAACATCTACATAGTGTTCCATGAGGTAAATAGAAAATGGGTAAAAGCAAAATTCATCTACAGAATAGAATGTGGTACCTGATTAAATATAAACATAGTTGGGATTATTGTCTCTGGCTATGTTCAGAAAATTGTTTTTTCTTGCTTCCTACAAGTAAAATGGGAAACAAACAACTTCCAATTAAAAATGTAAATTACTTGGTTGGCAGGAAGTGGGATTAGGAAAGACTATGGGTACAGCACAGCATAGGGCAATGCTTGGCATCCCCAGCACCAAAAGCAATGAATAAAGGACTCATCAGCCAGGTCCTGCACTACCCATGCAGAAACTACCAAACTGAACTTGAACACCTGGCCTACAATAAGAGAGTAACAAAATAGCCAGCTTAACTCTTTCCTAAATTATGCAGCTGACTAATTGTATTGGCAAAAGCCTTTTGAAATTTTGGCTACATGTCTTATTTTGAAGTTTTTAGTGAAAAAAATGATCTTGCTACTCATATTCAAATTCACTAGTGGTGAATACAATGTAAAAATGTAAGAACTTATATAAGAAATATTCTGATTCAGATTCTAAGGGCAAAGAGAAGAATATGCTCAACTGCCAGGCATGATGGCGCATGCCTATTATCCCAATACTCAGGAGGCTGAGGCAGGAGGACTGCCTCAAGTTTCAGGTCAGCCTGGGCCAGTGAGTTCAAAGTAAGTCCGAAATATATAGAGATCATGTCTCAAAAAACCAAAAACCAGGGCCAGCCAAATAGCTCAGTGGATTAAACCACCTGCAAGCAGGAGCAGGGACTGGGGGTTTGATCCCCAGGCCTACCTGTCAGCCCCACCGCTGGGGCACACTGAGATTGCAATTGAGACTGGACATGTTGGCATGTGTCTGTAATCCCAGGTCTTCAGGAGTATGTAAATAGGCAAATCACTATGAGTCCAATCTAGCAGTGAGACCTTGAACACACTGTAGACCCGTCCCTAAAATACAAAAAGAACAAACCAAAAAAACAAAACAAAAAACCTACCACTACCACTACCACAACAAAACCCAACACACTAGTACCCAAACAATTACTTTATTTTTTTATTTTATTTATTTTTTATTTTTTTATTTTTTCTTGTTTCAGAACTTTTGTTTGTTTGTTTGTTTATTTATTTTTATGGCCGGCTCAGCCTGCCCTGAAGGCAGGGCTAGCGCAGCATGTGGTGCCGGGGATAGAACCGAAGTCCTTGCAGCCACCTGCAGGTGCTTTAGACCACTGAGCCATCCTGCCAGGCCCCTATAATTACTTTAATTCTCACAATTTCTTATTTAAATTTATTTATTTTTTCCTTGTTTCAGAACCTTTGTTTGCTTATTCACTCATTTTTGTGGTCGGCTCAGCCCACCCCGAGGGCAGGGCTGGTGCAGCATGTGGTGCCGGATATCGAACTGCGGTCCCTGAAGCTGCCCAAGCTTTCCCAAGCAGGCGCTTTAGACCACTGAACCATCCCGCCAGGCCCCCAATTTCTTATTTAAAAACATTGTTAGCACATGTTTGCAGTACATATTGATTATGCTAATTGCAGGGATTAGACATGTTCAAAACTCATCTTAAGTGTGTTTTCATATCATTCTCCTCCCTCGTCTCTTCATCCCCTAGTCCCCCTTCCCTTTGGCAAAAGATCTACAGCTATGATTGTGTATGTCCAGGTCAGCATATTACACACAGCCGAATAGCTCTTCCTTACAAAAGAACAAGCACAGTAGGCTAGGTATGTAGTTCATGCCCATAATCCAAGCACCCCACCTGGGAAGCTAAAGCAAGAGAATACTAGTTTGGGGCCAGCTAGGCTACATACCAAGACCATGACTCAAAAGACCAACAGAATGAAATAAAGTAACAACAACAAAACAGCTCAAGAAGAAATACAAAAATCTGCCTATAACTGTCTATAGCTGGGTGACAAGATATTCTTCTTTAATCAAAATTTCAGTTAGGCTCTTTTCAGTCATGTGTATGGATCAGACATGTGTATATCTGTTTGATGGACTAAGCCCAACCTCAAGCTTTTCTTCTCTGTCTTTGCTGAATCCTATTAGAGCAAGAATCTTGCCAACTTATTAGCCAAAAACCCTTATCCTTGATATTCTATCTCCCTGGAATGCCATCAGCAATAATCCTTAAGTCAGAACACTTTATTTAGCCTTGATGTTTCTTCTTAGTAATTTTTGCTTCACCAACTCCCTCAGTGCTCCTTGGTTACCCATCACTGCTTGTTGTGTTGGAGTTGAGTTCAGTGTTTCCCACCACAAGTCCTTAAGGCAATCATCTCTATTACTACTGTGATAGCTCCCCTTGCACAAATTCTGCTTATTTAATTTTTCTGTGGGACTGAAAAGATCAAAGCTGAGTGTTCTACCACTGAGTTATACCACTAGCCTTTTTTGATTTTGAAAGGAGTGCTCACTAAATTGTCCAGCTTGGTCTGGAACTTGCGATCTTCCTACCTTAATCTTCTGAGGATCTGGTGTTACAGGCACAGGCCACTGTGACAGAAACCTTTATTTCCCCCCAGTACTGGAGACAAAATCTACGCCCTTTGAGGTAGTGTCTTGACATGATCCTAAACTGCCCAGACTGGGCTCAAATTTACGATTCTGACTCAGTCCCCTAAGTACCTTGGATCAGACATGTGTACCACAGTGACCAACTGCCTTATAAGCTTTAATTACTTTCTGTAACATGTTGATATAACACAATTTGAGACACACAGAGATGAAATAATATATAGCAAACATCTATTGTAGTTATCATGGATAAAATTTGCTCATATAATTGGAAAATGTTATTCATAACAAAATTTATGACGAAATTTAAATATGTTCCTGACTACTACCCACATAGCAAATTTGTAATAGTTCAAAGAGACACTTGGATTAATTTAATTAGAACCGAAGGTAAATATGAGATGCCTTTCTAAGGACAAGGAGTATGTGATGAGACTTCTCAGAGAAGTAGCTGTGTGGAAACACATTTGTTTGCTGAAATATTCAAAATGTACAGCAAGCTGAGGCTGCTATTTATTGTCTTCCTTCTAATGTTTCCCTTTATTCCAGTTCTATCAGTTGAGTTTATAACTCCCGTGCCAGAGATTTTGTTTTCTTTTAGCTCTGTCCCAAATGCTGCTTCTTCCAATTTTCCAAAGGCTATATTTTAAGGCCTTTTTTCTTTTTATTTAATGTTTTATTTAAATTTTCCCTGCTTCCTAGATCTTTTCTTAGCTTGTTGAAAAAAAATTTTTTTTCTTTTAAAAGAGGTTGAAGGCTGGAGAGACAGCTCAGTGGTCTAAGTGCCAGCCTGGCAAGCACAAGGAACCAAGTTTGATCCCTGATACCACATGCCATGCCAGCCCTGTAACCCCAGGAGAGTTATGTCAGCCACCAAAACCTGGTATGATGGTCCATGCCTGTAATCCCAGCACTGGAGAGACAGAGATAGGAGGATGACTATGAGGCTGAGTTGTGTAGCAAGACCAAATAAACGCTAAGCACCCAAGGCAGGCCGTGAACTCATCACGGAGCTCAGGCTGGGCTGGTACTCACAGTGATGCCCCTCCACAGCCCGTTGAGTGCCACTGGATCACAGGTGTGTGCCATTTCTTTCTTACCATGGCTAATTTTACTTACCTCCAAATACCAATCCTTGCACATTTTTCTTTAATTTCTTAAAATAGGAGTACAACTGTACTCTTTATATCTTTTTTAAAATTCATTTTAATGAGAAAAAAAGATAACATACCAATGAAACAGTTTCAGAACAAGTTAGTAGGATGGCTACAATTAATATCATGCATATTTTTGTCTTTATAGTAGTTATTCAGAGGATAAGAGGCAGACCTGACATCTTGTCTAAACAGTATTACTACAAACTTTTATTCTCAATGAACTAAGACAAAGTAGTTATGTATCTATCTTATATATATGTATCCTTGTGTACACACACACACACCTTTTTTTTCCTTTTTAAAGTTTCTGCCAGGGAGATAGTTGAGGGGCACAAGTGCCTGCCTGGCAAGTGCAAGGTCCTGAGTTCGATTCCCAGTTCCACAAAAACGTAAGTAATACACAAAGATATCAACTAAGAAAAAGTTTCCATGGTAGTAAAGAATTATTAAGAATAAATCATAACATAAAAAAAAAGAATAAATCATAACATAAATACTGGAATTGCAAATATATGACCAGAACTTCTAGCAGTTTGGGGATAGGATATCACACAAAGTTCTAGTATGTAGTATACATGGACAGTGTCCGTGAAGCTCACTTGTGGCCAAGTGTCATTTGTGGGACTGAGCTACGGCTACTTCCTTGATATCCACCCTGAAGACCCAGAGAGAATCCAAGACCCATAGGGTATAGAAGTCTATTTGTAAAATATGCTTATGAAAAAAAAAAAAAAAAAAAAAAAGAATATGCTTATGGACATATTCTGTTGCTATATATAAAAAAAATAGTTGAAAGACTGCTTTTGTATACCTCTTTTTCTCCTGTGCTTAATTATTTGCCCTATTTGGTGATGTTTTCCCATCTCTCTGATGGAGTTGTGGTCATTTTGATCCTTCTCTAGAATATCTTTTAGTAAACTATGCAGGGTTGGCTTTGTCATGAACTTCTTTAGTTATTCTTTGTCCTGGAAGTATTTCACTTCTCCATTGAACTTGAAAGAGAGTTTTGTAGGGTATAGCAGTCTGGGCTGGAATTTGTTTTCTTGCAAGACGTGAAGTACTTTGCTCCAGGCTCTTTTTTTTTTTTTTTTTTTTTTTTT
>PVJA010042662.1:0-17195 GCA_004027025.1 Myocastor coypus | reverse complement strand
ATGTTTGGGCCCGGCGGGATGGCTCAGTGGTCTAAAGCCCCTGCTTGGGAAAGCTTGGGCGGGACCGTGGTTCGATCCCCGGCACCACATGCTGCGCCAGCCCTGCCCTCAGGGCAAGCTGAGCCGGCCATAAAAATGAGTGAATAAACAAATAAAGTTTCTGAAACAAGAAAAAATAAAAAATAAAAAACAAATCTATTAAAAAAAAAATGATGTTTAACAGGAACTTCTTTTTTTTTGGCAGAACCAGGGATTGAAATCAGGACCCCGTGCTTTCTAGGCAAACGCCTATTCAACTGAACTATCCCCTCGCTCCCTAACAGGAGCTTCAAAAAAGCCCTTCACACAGTGAAACCCATGGTTTTGATAATGAAATCAATTCTTTTTTATATATGAGTTATAAAATAATATATCCAATAGAAAAATACAAGCGTAAATCAGCAAAAAAGAGAAAGCACTAAATTATGTTTATTATACATATAATTAGATAAAATATTTCAATGTCATCCTAGCATTATGATGATGTGTTTAATTTCTCACAAATCAGTATTCAAGTGAATTAATCGCTAAATAACATAAAACTGTTGCCTCTAGCAACATGTCATTGTGCGGAAATGTCACAGACCTCCAAGAGCAGAGATCTGTTCCAGGCTCAGTGTCAGAGGAGGAAATATCTTCCACTTAAGGAAAGGAACAAAATGATCCTTCTCTCTCTCTCTTGAGATGAGGACAAATGTTGATTAATAAAACATGAATGCCAATAGGATGAGAGAAAATCGACATTAGCAAATAGACCTAGAAACAGGTTTGTGTACCTTGCTGAGTTGAGCGAAAGGAGGGGATCTTCTGAGAACACTTCTTATGAAGTATCCCCCAAATCAATTACAGAAAGCCACCGATAAGGCCACGAACTTCTGCAGCTCAGGGCAAAGGGGTGTGGCACCACCCAGACAAGAAAGTTACTGACCCTCTTTCAGAAAACTTCAAGAACTACCTGGGAAACAAGACAAGTCCTAAACCCAAGCCAGGTGAAACAGAAAGTGTAATACAAAAATATTCTGCGCACAGATGTATATAGATTTAACTGAGATTAATCTATCATCTAGTTCTGGTCCCCAAATTATTATAACAAAAGAGAAATTTCAAGGGCTGGGGAGGTAGCTTAGTAGAATAAGCACTTGCCTGGCACACACAAGGATCTGAGTTCAGTCCCCAGTTCAATAAGTTTCGATTCTGTATAGAAGATGTACTTCTATTAAATCTAAACCTAAAACCATTTGATATCCAAAAACAAAGGCGTGAGTGTAGTAAACCAAGGAGAAAGGAAACCTGATCCATCTCTGATCTCCCTTGAGCATATCTGATGCACTGGTACAAATGAACATTGGCATACCACGGCATGCATTACGCTGAAATGCGAACCAAATAATGGACTATGTTTTAACTTGACAAACACACTTTCATCGCAATGTACAAGTCTGAATAGAATGCAACTTTCTCCGGCATGTCTCAGTTCTGAACAAGCACATAGCAGGATGAAGAAATCCAGCTCACAACTCCAGGCTGCTTTTCCAAGGCTGCCCTCATGTCATGAGGGCACTGTGAGATGTAGCCCTGAACCCGCCATGAGGTCTCTTCCAGCAGCGTTCAGGGTCTGACAGGCAATGTCTCTCCTAGGTTGAAACTTGCACAGACTAGCAGCGTATTTGACCATGTAGCACACACAAAGAGGAAGTGACCGATGCCATGCAGGTCCCAGAACTGATTTAAGAAATATTTACATTGTTTTTCAGGGAGTAGAGACCAGTCAAGAAACCTCCTCTATGGCATAAGCGCCTACCTGACAAGCACAAGGTCCCGAGTTCAATCCTCAGGCCTGTAAAAGAAAGGAAAAGAAAAAAGAAAGAAACCTCAGAGGCAGGGGCATGGAATGTTTGCGCTCCACTTGGCTGTGAGTAAGGCCTCTTTACATGAAGATCATCTCTAGAAAATGATCCAAAGGCTTCTCATCTCAAGTGTATAGCAAAGCAAATCACAACGTCCTTTCCTAACGTGACTGTCTCTCCCAGAGCTCAGCCGAGGGGTTCTATCCTGAAAGTGGCTCTTGTTAAGAGCTGACATGAACTACGAATGAGGACAAATAAGAACTGAGACTCCCTTTGAACAATTTCTACTTTTATCTAAACTGCTTATTAGGAGATTGTATATAGCGGGGAATTATTTTTATCATTCAGAGTTTTGTTTACAACAAATTCTTCTGAGGCAGTTATGCAGTTTTATTTTTTATTTTATTTTATTTTATTTTTTTTTTTTTGCGGGACTGGGGTTTGAACTCATGACCTTGCACTTGCCATGCAGGCACTTGTGCCACGGAGCTATCTCCCCAGCCCCAGTTATGCAGTTTTAATTTTATGTAAGTTCATTATACCAGGATTCTAGTAGTAAGTTAATGTCGCTTTTGACAGTTGGTACAAAAATTTTTAAAAAAGAATGCCTGCCCCACTCCTGGGACATTCTGAGACTGTGATTGAGATTGGGTGTGGTGGCCTGTGCGTGTAATCCCAGAGCTTGGGAGGATGAAGCACAGGGCAAAAGCTTCTAGTCCGATCTACGCAATGAGAGCCTGTAGACCTGCACTAAATTAATATATATATATATATATATATATATATATATATATATATATATATATATATATAAAGGCAAAAGCCCATTCTTGAATGTACCTTACAGAGGGTTGTACTTGTTGCGTATCTCATAAAGCAAAATATACAGGCGTGCTCACCAGTAAAGCCATTTATAATGAGACAACTGTCATCAGTAGACTTGTAGCTTTAAGGCTTCAAGAACCATTCGGCTGAGCCCCAGTTATGAAAGCTGACTCCGCAGCACGTTCAGAGAAAATCCCGGAGTCCTGGCTGGAGGCAGCAGCCATAGCTCAGAACGCTGGGACGCCCTCTCTCGGGACCGATCCTGTGCACTGTGTTGTTCTCTGTTCTCGCCGTACTCCTGTTTCACTTTCTCCCATGCACATCCTTCCCCATGGTGCAATGCGAACCCCACAATGTTTCCATCTTGGCCTGCTCAAGCTTGGCGTCCAATGGCGCCATGACAACCTGGGTTGATTTAAATCTGCCAAAATTCAGGGCTGGCGAGAGAGCTCAGTAGACTAAGCGCCTGCTTAGGCGAATGCGGGGAGCGGGGCTCTACCTCCAGGACTACATTCTTGTTCCTCAGAGCACTGAGCTGGCCACCAAGAGGGGGCGTATACTACATACCCACACCTATAACCCCAGCACTGGAGAGGCTGAGACAGGAGGATCATTATGAGTCTGAGCTGCAAAGTGAGGCCCTGTACCTAATATGTAAAATTTTTAAAAAAAGGAAAAAAATGAATTACCAAAGAATAATTGGGGGCTGGGGAGATAGCTCCATGGAATGAGTGCTTGCCTGGCATGTGCAAGGTACTGAGTTCAATACCCAGTCCTGCCCAAAAGAAAAAAAAATGGAATAATTGTTCTTCTTTTCATTACCCAAATTAAATTTCTTAACTATCTGAAACATTCTCTTCAATGTAACACAAAGTCTGGTCAGGGATACCAGAACCAGGATCTTAGTAAACAATCTTGTATCTCAGTTACTCTTCTCTTGTTTCTGGGACAAAATTAAGAAGGAAAGATTTATTGAGCTCTCAGTTAGTGGAGGTTTCAATCTATTCTCGGCTAGCTCCAAGACAGAGGGGCATATGGCAGAGGGCAGCTGTCCATGGTGGCAGAAAGTAGCGAAGACTACATGAAGGAGCTACAACTTCAGCTCTAGCTAGCATCTTTTTCCTCCTTGATGCAGACTATCCACCCGAGGGAGCAGGTAGCCCTGACGCCCACAACCCCGGCATTGGATCATGAATTAGTCATGAACTCTAGAAGCTGCCCCAGCGACCGCATGGGACTTTGGACAGACAAACTAGACAGAAGCCATAACAGCAAGTTCATCATTAAAATATAGGAAGCACTCTAAGCCTTATCCCACTTCAGGACGGACCAGGATGGGTATATTTCATTCTTCGCACAGTAGCTGGTAAACATTTAAAAATGATTTTAGCTCATATTTGAGGGCTGTATTTCTGTTTTTGCTTCAGTCACTTGTCATTTCCTGAATGTTCTTTGGTCCTGGAATGGATAAATGAGTGGACCCACGAAGCAGATCCTACAACAGGGTGGTTGCACTTTGTTGAAATTTCTGCAGTGAAAGCGCCACGCACTCACGTGCACCTCAGTGAGAGGACATCTTCCTCTTACAACTGCTGGCCACAGAAGTACAGAAAGCAGATGAGGGCACACACAGAGTTAAAGGTCCTGTATGTTGAAGAGATATGACATCTATAATGCATATTTACAACTTATAATTATGGAGCATAAGGTAGAGGCATGGCATAGCCATCATTATGCTGATGAAACAGTTCAGGTGGGCTTTCATAGCACAGTCTTTCCAAATTCAAAAGTCATGATTTACTGAAGTCATAATTAGATGTGACTGGATTTCAATCATTCCATTTAGAACAGTTCACAGTGTAATTTGAGAAGGTGATTATTTTTCACCGCAGTTGGTACCTCTATGGGAATTTCAAAAATACTAAATCAATCTGAACCACTGTTTATGAACTGAGCTCGGAACAGGTCATGCAGGGTGTCCTGTGATGTTTTCGAAGTGTGCAATGCCAATAAGTATTCCCCCAGTTTCCCTCCCCTCCAGCCTCTGCCAAGCAGGAAACTCCAGGTATCATGAGCATGCAAAACAATAATCAGATGCAGTTTTGGAAACATTCCATTGGGCAATCACTGAAGCCCTTTGCCAGCCTGGCAAACTACGCATATAATTTAACTGTCAGAGACTAATTGTGCAATCACTTTTTAAAAATATATACAGAGCACTTAAAATCAGTCACTCAGAAATAAAATCCTTTTTTCTTCTGTTAACTCATGGTTGACTATAGCTTACAAAAATTTCTGAATTTCCAGTAATGGTTCTCTGACCATTTTTAGTCTAAGCACCTTATTTTTTTGTTAAGGAAACATAGAAAATATAGAACTGATTTGTGAAAAGCTTACGTCTGCTGAATTATTTAGTGTGATTCATATAGTTCATATAAAAAACTTTCTCCAGAAATCTGATGGGTTCAGAGTTGAGGCTTTTGGAAAGCGGCTGTATCACTAGGTCAATGCAGAACCTAGTGTCTCAGTTATTTTTGTTTCTGGGACAAAATACTCAACACTCAAAATTAAAGAAGGAAAGATTTATTTAGCACGCAGTTAGTGAAGGTTTCAGTCCATACGCAGCTGGCTCCAAGGCAGAGTGGCGCCTGGCACAGAGCAGCCCTGTAAATGAGCACGCCACACACACATCTTCTGCGTATCCATCCATTCGTGGTGCATATCGGAAGGTACTGCGGGGAGGTGAGGCCTGATGGGAGCAGAAGCATCTCTTGGTGTGAAGCTTTTGAGGTTGTGTTTCCCTCCAGGGCTCTTTTTGCCCTCTAATTTTCCATGCTACAGTTACAATAGCTTTCTTCATGACGCTATTCTATCATCCCACTTATTTATTGAATCTATGGACCAATCGCCCTGAAACCATGAACTAAACACACCTAAGTATGGGGGGCACTCATATTTCACCCCAGAGCTAGGGAAAAGCTGAGCAGTTGTTTCACAATATCTTGAATCTACATATGTAGTCATATAATTTGATCAAACAAATAATTTTATTAGACCCATGCAACAAGGCTAACATCTCTCTGATTTATCTTGAACGTTCTCCCTTAGTGATTTTTAAAAATTTTTTAGGAAGACAAATTTACTGGTAGGTATGTTGACTTGGACATATAAAGAAGCTTTTAATTTTTTATGTAGAAGCGGTATTCAGTTTTCAAACTTTAGGAACTAATCGTTTTTCTTATCCTAAAATCTTGGTTATTAATATCCTTAATTACTTAGGTACATTTTAGGCAGACACAAAAAGTCAATGTTTTCAACTTGTTAGTTAGAGCCATCTGGAAACCAAATAAAAGAGTATTTTTAGTATGCTTTGTGACATTTTTTTCTTTTTTGTCTATTTAACTGTGCTATTTAAAAGAACATTTTTGTAATATATTTACATGATTGCTCATAAAATTGTAATTATATTCTTTGTCTTCTAGATGTACATTTTCCTGTCCCATTAGAGTAAGTCATCCATTCATGTTTTTTTGTAAAGTCACCATATTGCCATAAGCCAAATACAATAAGCGGGGAATTCATCTGCAAGGCGCTTGGTGAAATTTCTACACACCAAATGGCTTTCAAATCACAGAGTAAAAAGGTGCCTTGAGGGATGAATCTACAGATTTTGGAACAATTCTTCAGAAATTGCCAGAATAATCTTCATAGCCCAAAGGAAGATGTAAATTAAGAAGCAATACGCTATGAGCTTAATGGGGCATGTGCTTATAAATTCATGGTTCTATTCATCACTTGTAAACAGCTCGTGCACTGTATCTCCAAGGGACAATTATGCAGCTCTAAAGAGTTTTAAATTATAAATATTAATACAGCAAAATTTCTATGCATTCCTTATCTTTTTGGAAAAGATAAGAAGGAATATAATATAAAACTGACATATTGCTTTTTAATTGTATTCTTCTAGGGTGAGTGCCAAAAGACACAGAAAAGCTTGGAGCTAGGTCAGCAGGAGAAATAATTCTGGCATGAATTGGAAATAGCGGTGCGGTTGTCCACTGGCATGGCACCAGTGTGTCCTGCAGGCACACGGGTCTTCAGCATGTGGGAAAGAGCATCGGGTTTATGGCGTTTATAGTGGTATCTGCTAGATTCGATAAAGGAGAAACAATTGATCTCTGCAAGAAAAATAATTGCTTTTAAAATTTATTTTATTTATTTATACTTTATATTGTGGCCAGCTCAGCCTGCCCTGGGGGTGGGGCTGGCACAGCATATGGTTCCAGGGATCGAAATGTGGTCCCTGAGATTGACTAAGTTTGCCTAAGCAGGCGCTTTAGATGACTGAGCTGTCTTGCCAGCCCTTCCTGAAAAAAAAAAAAAAAAAATTCTTATAAGGACATTGACAAAGAAATATCTTACTGGGCCCGGCAGGATGGCTCAGTGGTCTAAAGCACCTACTTAGGAAAGCTTGCGCGGCTGCAGGGACTGCGGTTCAATCCCCGGCACCACATGCAGCGCCAGCCATAAAAATAAATAAATAAACAAACAAAAGTTCTGAAACATGAAAAAAAAATTAAAAAATTAAAAATTAAAAAAAGAAATATCTTGTATAAGAAGAATATTTACATTTCTCAAAAGATGCTACCAAATGTAATCTTCGTTGCTGTTGTTGTTGTTGTTGTTTTGTGTCTTTTTGAGACAGGGTCTCACTATGCAGTTGAGGCTGGCCTTGAGCTCACTTTTGTAGCCCAGGGTGGTCTCGAACTTGCACTGATCCTCCTGCCTCAGCCTTCCAAGTGCTGGGATTACAGGCGTGTGCCACCACGCCCAGCTCAATATTCAATATTTGTTCAGTAGATTTTTTTCTACTTTTTTCTTGTTTTTAAGCATATCAAACTTTGCTTGAACTTTTATGGCTTGTTTTCCTCAGATTGCTGCAATCCTTTTTTTTTTATATATATATATATTTAGGGAAGGGTCTCCCGGGTGCTCAGAGTCTCACTAGATCAGACTCATAGTGATCCACCTATTTACAGCCTCCCAAGAGCTGGGATTACAGGCATGTGCCGCCACACCCAGTCTCAATTGCCATCTCAGTGTGCCCCAGAGGCGGGGCCAGCATGGCAGGCCCCGGGGATCAAGTGCTCAGCCCTTGTCCCTACTGGCAGGTGCTTTAATCACCTGAGCTAGCTGGCCATTCCTAGATTGCTGTAATCCTAACTTTCTTTTTTTATCTGATTTTGCAGGTAAATGCATAGATTATTAATTTGGGTCTTCTATGTTTTCCAATATATAATATGCACTTTAAATTTCACTGCATCTCAAACATTTTGATGTACTGCATCAGTTTTAGGTGTATATTTCTGTATATATAAATCTTCAGCTGTTGGCTGGAGCATGCTAGATATCAATTATATCCATTTATTCAAAGGTGTGGTTCAAATCTGACATTTATCTTTTGATTTTTTTTTTTTTTTTTTGGCTAGATGATTTATTTGCAATAAGCTTATTGAGATACGCCAGTAAATTTTTTTTCATTTTCATGTGATCTTCAAGGTCAGCAGGGTGCTATTTCTATATATTTTCCTTTGAGGTGAGTTACTTATAATATTTTAAAAGTTTTTACTTATTTATTCACCTTGAAAGGTATTATCTAGCATATCTGATTACATCTTTCTTCACCTTCAGCACCGTCTTGCTAAAAAGGCTCTCTCCTAGTCCACCATTGTTTTTTGATTCACTTTTTGTTAACCTAATTTTATATAATGTAAACATGAGTGTGTTTTATGATTAATGATATCATGGTTCTATTTTTTTCCAAATGCTTTTTCATGGTAAGATCATAACTTAATAGGAACAAAGACAATATACTTTTGCCCAATGCATATTGGTTTATTTCTGTGCTTACAAGAAGTTGCTGAGACTATAAACTTAGGAAATACGCAACAGAAGATGATAGATACAAAGACAATTGCTGGCGCTCATGACAACTTTAACAACTGGAGCGAGCTCTGGTGGACACAAATGCTGCTGTCAATGATACCAAAACAGAAGGTGCGAGACTAGAAAACTCAACCTCGTATTGGTTTTGCAAGCATCGGTCCGTCTAATGTATAACAAAATCAATGCGCTGAAGAAATTGACATTCCAGAGGACTTCAAAGAATGTTTAACAAGGTAATTTGTTAAATCCATGGAATGAATTTTAAAAGTATTCGATGGAGAGAAGCTGAGAAGCCAACTGCTGAGAACCTCAATTTAATGACGGGGTGTTGAGCGTACACATTGTCAACGATTAGAGGAAAAAAAAAAAAAAGGTAGTAAATGGAAGCATGCAATATTAGTCTCACAAAGGCAAACTTTATAGCTGCATTTCTGAACATTTTGATTTTTAACAAATTCATTTGAAATATGGTGCAAGCATTATAATTTTAATATACTGTCGTAATCATTTCATGAAAAATTGAATAACTAATGTTGATCTTTCTGAGCTTTGAAGTAGATATTTTCAAATAGGATTCAAGCTCGATGTTTGCATGGATACTTTTCGGTCCTATGCAGCAGGATCAACTGTCTCTGCACCTTCCCCAACATTTGTCAAAACCAGGCAGTGTGTAAACTAGAACATGAAAGTCAGAATTACGAAAGAAACTATTTAAAACTGAGAAGACTGAAAATAACTTAGCTCTCTGATAAAGAAACAAAAGACATAGTATAGTTTTGACAAGAAAAATTTCCGTTGACAGATAAATGGCTAAAGAAAATGTGGGAAACACCGTATTACCGTGCTGGTTTTGCATTATGATAGCGAAACACAGAGACAGTCTTCTAACAATGAGGAGATATTTTTTTTCAACTGACAGTTTTAGATCTTAAAGGCCAAGTGGCCTCACTGCTTCCGCCTCAGGCGAGGGCGCAGGTAATGTCACGTCTGGCTTTGATGGGAATATGCTGAGGAGCAAGGGTCACATCGCAAACCATCAGCAAAGAGAGAGGGAAGACATGGGCTTGCTGCTATTTCCTTTTTAGTAAAATTCTCACAAGAAATAGGAACAGGTTCCATGAAAACTACCTAATCCCCTTCAAGGGATGAAGTCCAATGACCTTAAGATCTTGCAGTGGCCAGAGGTGCATAGGGGATTTTAATACACCCAATACAACCACCTGGTAGCAAATCCTGAAACACAGGAGCTTCTTGACAGATATTTAAGGTATTAAGTGTGGTCTATGGGGCCCAGCAAGATGGCTCAGTGGTCTAAAGCGCCTGCTTAGGAAAGCTTAGGCGGCTGCAGGGACCGCGGTTCGATCCCCGGCACCACGTGCTGCAACAGCCCTGCCCTCAAGGCAGGCTGAGCTGGCCATTAAATAAATAAATAAACAAACAAAGAAACAAACAAACAAAAAAGTTCTGAAACAAGGAAAAAATAAAATAAAATAAATAGTTCTTTAAAAAATAAAAAAAAATGTGGTCTAGAATATGGCGAATGCTGAAACTGTGTATTATAAAAGCGTGCGCATTCATTCCCCTTGCAGGACTCCCATTAAATACATTTACCCCAGTTTTCTTTCTACTTTCTGAAGCAGCCTTGCAGGTCTCCTTCAGCAAGTCCCTCTAGTGGCACTGCCATGGTTTGCTCCGTAGCCCACGCTGATTCCAAATGTTGACATCTCATAGTTATTCGGACACTGCGGAAGGGCAGAAATGAGGAGGTGCCGGATCTGGAGAAGAAGGTGAACAAGTATTTGGAACCACGTGTCCATCAGCCTAGTCTTCCCTTAGGTGGCTCTGGGCAACTTCACCTCCAACTTTGTCTAGCCACGCTCCATAAACATAGCATGGAAAAGATTTCCAGACTCGCTTCAGGAACAGGCAAGAATGATGAAACAAATGCGTTCTAAGCCAGGGGAATCTAGTGAGGGACTTAACGGCTATGTCTTTTACTGCAATTTTTTCAAAGAATTATACATTCATTAAACATTTTGATCACACCTTGGATATTGAAACCATGGTACTTAGGTAAGATATCCAGCCTAATAAACGCATTGCTACGTTTGAAAAACTGAATGCACCTAGAATTGTTGTCAGTGTCAGCCATCTGGACGAGTCACGCCATTGCTTGACCAGTTTGCTCCCTGTGAAAGCCCGAGAATGCATCCAGAAGGTACTTCACTAAGAAGATCAAAAATCATACCGAATATAGAAGAAATTGTATCCACACTTGTGTGATAAATCTGAATCTGATGCCTAAAGAGCTGAATGTTGGCCACCAGAGAGAGGCTACATGGGAAAGGAGTGCTCTGATTGGTCAAGCCATCTCAATCTTCATTAGAAAAGATAAGCCCTGGGCCAGCGAGATAGCTCAGTGGGCTAAGTGCTTGCTTAGGCACGTGCAGGGACTGGAGTTCATTCCCAGTGCACAATGTTGCACCTGCTCTGCCTCTAAGCATGCTGAGCTGACCACAGAAACCTGGCATGGATCACTATGAGTCTGAGTTGTATAGTGAAACCCTGCACCAAGTGCATTAAAAAAATTAGAAAAAGTAAGTCTTTAAGGTCTTTTGATAGCATCGTGGCTACAAGCATACATGCCATCTTGTATTGTGCAAAGTAAAATTCACCAGATCTTATTAACATTGTTAACTTTACCGGTGGAAAACTTAAGAATAGAAGATACTACTTTTTCATATAGGACTTAGACAGATTGTAAGAGATTGGAAATAAAGCACAATTAAAGTACAGTGGTGGCTACTAACAGAGATTGTTACATTAATAAAATATAAAATATATTCTGGTGCTTCTATGATAAATGCAAGTATAATATTCAGTTCTTAATGTTTATATATCTATCATATGATCCCATTGGTTTAAAAATAAAAGATCCCATATTTGCTTATATATCCAGAAAAATTTTCTGAAAATCACATAAGAAATTCTGAATTGACTTTACATGTGGGAGTAGTAGTGCTGGGAGAAAGAAGCCAAACGGAGACTTCAGTTTTCTGTTATATCCTCATATATTGTTTTCAATAGCTTACCATAATTTTAAAGACATAAAACAGAGAACTCATGCAACTAAATATTTTATGTATATTTCTCTGCAGTTTATATTTGATTTTCTTCAGGGCAAAGTGACTTGAGGCACTCAATGTTCCTATAAATGTATTTCTAACAATAAAGTCACATGCACTTGGAGGTTTATTTTAATAATAATATTAAAGTGGGTGAAACTATAATGGAATTTTTTTCAAAATCACTTTTAAAATTATGTAAAGAACAGGATCACTGTTAAAAAAAAAAAAACTGGGAACATGTAAGGGTGCAAAACTGTGGAAAAATCTGACACTTGCTACTCCGCATTGATCATTGATATTTGTATGCATGTATCACAACCCTGACAGTAAAGAAAATAATTAAGGACTTGGAAGTATAAATATTTCCTATTTGGCACAAATTTCCTATTTGGGGAGGCACCTATTTATTCACACTAAAAAAGACAATAAACAGATCGTATCTGGACACTTACAAGACCAGTTTCAGCAGAAGATTAAAAAATAAACAAACAAAAAGATCCATCAAGGTAGCTCAGCAGACTAAGCTCCTGATTAGCCAAATGCAGGGACTGGGGTTTGATCCCCAGTACCACAGGCCATGTTGGTCAATAAGACCAGGTGGTAGGCCACCACACACCTGGGGAGGGAGAAAACAGGAGGATCACTCTGAGTCTCAGCTGAGTAGCAGGACGTTGTATCAAATACATTAAAAAATAAAATAAAAAGTCAATCCTATTTCAATCAAGGCCAAGGTTAGAACTATGAAGAATTGATGGCAGAAAGCCCGTCCACCAACATCCACACTATCAGGGACCATGAGAAAGGAAACAAACAAGGGTGGGAGGAGATGAATTCTTTCCTTGTTGAAGCTCAAATGATCCTCCACTTGAAGGGGGAAAGTGTTTGTGCTCCTATCTGTGAGTTCAATTGAAGAGAAATTGCAAATATTCACTTATATGTATTAAAAAGTGCCCTCTGAAGTGGACAAGAACATGTGCTTAGCGTTCCAATCTTAGATCAAGAGAGTTCCGAGGCCAGCTTCTGGACCCAATGAAGAACGAAAGTCCAAACAGGTGGACTCCCCAGCCCCGCACTTTCAGATTTTGTTAAGAAATGAGCAAGTTTCTGCTTTCTGCAAAGCTCCTATGAGCCACAGCTAATAGACCGAGTGTCAGCATGAGATTTTCTCAAAATCTTTCTAAGAGCAAAGGAGAACAGACCTCATCAGAGAGAAGCTGGAGATGCTTTTAAAGGCAAATACATTAGAAAACGATGATCCCAGTGAGCTTCCCATAGGAAACTGAGGTTGAGAGGGCTTTGAGTGACAGCCGCGTTTCTGAGGACCACTGGCAGTCCCGGTAGAATATGAGCGTGACAGGTTTCCCAAGCCACTGAGGACAATGCCTGTACCCAACCTGTTTCCTTAGCCCTTTACGGACAGCTTCTTCTCTGTGGTCCTTGTGCTACAAAGTCTTACTTCTTGATTAGAGAAGACAGTTATTTTACAAGGGTCTAAAGGTTAAAGACCTACAAAGTCATGTCTTTCTGAAATACTGAAATAAATGATCCAGCTGATTTTCCTTTTTGAAAAGGAAAAGCTTTAGGCTTATACCTTGTAAACTATTCCACTTTACTGACATCAGTTTCTACAGACATATAAACAGAAACTAGAATGTGGTTTTGAACTCTGAGAACGGTATTGTCTTTGGCAGTTGTCTCTTGGACTTACTTAATATAATCTGTTGAGTCTTCCGTTTCCCCCAAAGGCTTTTCCATTTATGTATTGAATATGAGCAGTATCTTCCTAGGTGGGAAGAAAACTGTGAGCAGTAGTGACTATAGCAGAACTAAAAGACAAGGAAGCGTCAGCATCCGAGCCTGTGCTTAATGAGAAGCTGAAGTCGCTACCAGGTACTCTCAGGTAGCAATTAGCAGTAAATTCAAGGAGAGTTAATTATTCAACAATGTCAGTGGAGGCTACTTTGCATCAAGCTTAAATATGGATGATTAATGATTCCTACCATCCCAAAGCTGCACGACTAAATATGTAGATCAGGCTAAGATCACACAGATGTCTCGGGTACTTCATCATTTTCCTTGCCTTTGTCTTGATTTGTCCTGCCAACGCATCTACTAATGAGTTCTAAGTGTCACAGGCCCCTTTTGAGACACTCAAGACAATCCCCATAAAGCAGAGTCTCAGAAGAGCTTAGGGGCCAGGCCACGAGCCTACATTTTTTTTATCCATCACATTCCAAAGGCACTGACCTTGCCTCTTCTACCTGGTACATTTTAGGTCTTGGGCCAATCCCCTCAAGGGACAGTTCATGTCCAAAATTTCAAGAGTAATGGTGATTCTATCTATGACAAGATTCTGGGGTGCTTGCCTTTTGAGAGAATGGGATTGTTAGGGAAGACAGACAGTGTGACCCAGAATAAAAGAGTAGACACATACACTGTGCTTGTTTTACTCTTGTGGCCTTTACGATTTGTCCCTTCAGAGGGGTGAATAAGGAAGCTGAGAGAAGAATAGTGTATTGGTGAGGGTTTTACTTAGACGAGCAGAACAGATAGAATATAAGGAATGGATATTAACACTAAATATACAATCGATAAGGAATTATAAGATTGGCTACAATACTCAGCCACAGAGTCAGATGAGGAAACCTACAGAGGGCAGCTGTACTCTCTGGACTGAAGAATTCAATCCCGATGTCTGGACTTCACTGCAGCACTCTGTGTAAGTCTCTCCCCATCAGCTGATGGGTCTGCACTAGAAGACTGAAGTGTCTGTAATGGACGCTGAAGAGTCTGCGACAGATGGCAAAAATCCAAGCTGGAGGCTGAGGAGTCTGCGCTGCAAGCCAGACGATGAAGTCCAGGCTGAATGCGAAGACTGAAGCTTCTCCGACAAAGTGAAGTCTTGACTCCTTCTTCAGCCCTTTAAAAAGTCTCTACATGCTTAGTCATTCTGACGTGGGCCCATTGTGCCTTAGGGTGGAACCAATCATACTCCAGGATGGGCCCTTGATCCTGCTGTAGGGAGGACCCAATCATATCCTAGGCAGGCCCTGGTCACGCTCCAGGGAGGAACCAATTGTACCCCAGGGCAGAGCTCCCACCAACAGGGAACCAGGCTGCTGAGTCATCCAGTCAAGTTGACACAATATATCAACCACTACAAATAGAAACTATATTTTCCAATTATTCTTCATGTGTCTAAATTAAAATGTATTTTTTTTCTTGGTTTTTTGTTTGTTTGTTTGTTTGTTTGTTTGTTTGTTTTTTGAGAGAGGGTCTCACTGTGCAGCTCAGGCTGGCCTTGAGGTCAGTTTTGTAGCCCAGGCTGGTCTCGAACTTGCACGGATCCTCCTGCCTCAGCCTCCTGAGTGCTGGGATTACAGGCATGCGCCACCACGCCTGGCTAGTAAAATGTATCTTAATTTAGAAGATAGTGAAAATGTTTCCCTCTACAGTCTATTTTCCCAGGAACAAAATGTAGGTTCTTATGCTTCTCCCATTTCCAAACTGCGGCTATTTATTCCTACGTAATGAAAGTATTCGGGGGTATTCAGACCAGTAGTGATTCTCCTGTTTTCAGCCTCCCAAGTGCGGGGATTACAGGTATATGACACCATACCCTGTCTCGGTGGTTGGTTCAATGTGCCCCAGGGGTGAAGCTGGGGCCAGTGCAGCAGTCAGGACTGGAAATCAAACCCTGGTCCCTGCACTTGCGTAAGCAGGTGCTTGGTCTGCTGAGCTATCTCCCTGGCCCTGGGCCATCATATTTATGATTGATATAAAGGAGTGGCTTTTCTTTTTGGAACACAGTTATGTAATTCTTTCCTCTTCTGCTTGATTGTTTTTGTAATCCTCACATGGTGATTAAAAAGACAAATAAATATGTACAGTAATATCATGATTCACAAAAGCTTCTGCTTGAAAACAGTTTGGTTCACAAACAAAAGTACTCCGCACAGTACTGCTTCTACTGAAAGCTCCCAATCAGGTGACTTACAGGACCATGGTCACCTTTTTTTGTAAATGAATTTTTTTGTTGGTGCCAGAATTCAAACTCAGGACCTTGTGTTTGTCAGGCAAGCATTTATCCTACTGAGCTATCTCTCTGGCCACCTTCTTGATACAGACTTAATCACAACCTTCTTCCCTGAAGTTGTACAAAACTAAGTTCAAAACCAAGGTACCAGTGTATATATGTCTATAAATGTACATGTGTTTGTAAATGTGCATATATAATTGTATATGGATACTAGAAGAATATGGAACACATTTATCTCAGTGAGTCTGCTTAAAATTCATACACTATAATTTAATTATCATAAGGTGAGAATACATTTGGAAACATACAAAGGGACCTCACCAGAGACGAGATCTCTTGGTTCCTTCATCTTGAATTTCTCAGTCTTCAGAACTATGGGAGGTAAATTTCTGTTGTAGTGAATCTAGAAGCTCAGTAATTCATCACATTTTACCATAGAAGCCTGAGTTTGGCCTAAGCAAGCACTTTAGTCCACTGAGCAATCTGGCTGGCCCCTGAGGCTTTCTTTGAGCAGCCTCTCCAAAGTTTCCCAAGGCATCTTGCAAACCTAGCATGATCCTAGCAACGGCCCCTCTGCTCTGGTAACAGTGCTGTTAGAGACTGTTTTCTGTACTTGGCCCTTCCCCTGATTGGTGAGAATACTTGACATCCACAAGAGCAGGAAGGTGGGTTATTTTGATTCATAACTTCAAAGGCATCAATAATTGTTTGTCTGGATTTACAGCAGAAAAGCTGATAAAAGAGGCAGGAGGTGGATAGCAAAGGAGGGGCCAGGGGCAGGACTGTACCTGTTCTGGTCAGGATGACTTAGCCCTGCTTATGAGGCGCCTCTGTCTGAGCAGCACGTTCAACAGGGAATGCATCAATGCACCCGTCTACTCATGAGTATAGTACCTCTGCAATGGGCATCAGCCATAATCCCTACCTCCAACTCAGACTTGGCAGGGCAGCTTAGGTGTGTAAGCCTAGCAATATACCAATATACCTCTCTCTCTCTCTCTCTCTCTCTCTCTCTCTCTCTCTCTCTCTCTCTCTCTCTCTCTCTGTCTGTCTCTCTGTCTCTGAAAGCACATACTATGTGAGTTTGTATGTAAATAATTCTGGCAGGGGTTAAGTTACATAGAATTCTGCCTCTGTCTCTTTTGCTTCTAAAAGTGAACAGGATATTATGCTAGATGCCATTGCTTACAAGTTTTGTGATCTAACTTACTCTCTCTCTCTCTCTCTCTCTCTTTCTCTCTCTTTATGTGTGTGTTTCTTCTTCTTCTTCTTCCTCTTCCTCCTCTTCCTCTTCTTCTTCTTCTCCTTCTCCCTCTTCCTCTTCCTCTTCTTCTTCTTCTCCCTCTCCCTCTCCCTCTCCCTCTCCCTCTC
>PVJA010042661.1:0-17161 GCA_004027025.1 Myocastor coypus | reverse complement strand
AGAGAAATCCACCAGCTTCTCTCCCTGAAATTCTAAGAAAATCAGATTAACTGTCACTGGCTATGACCTCTGAGATTACAAGTGGAATTCCATCCCCCTAAAGCTGTGTTCAAGTCCTAATTCTGAGACTTATAAGTGTGCCCTTATTTGGAAATAGGGTTTTCTGGACACCATCAAGTAAAGATGAAGTCATTAGAATGGACATTGAGGGGCTGGGGAGATAGCTCCGAGGCACAAGTGCCTGCTGGGCAAGTGCAAGGTCGTGAGCTCGAACCCTGGTCCCACAAAAAAAAAAAAAACAACAACAAAAAAAGAATGGACATTGATGCAATGGAGCTGGTGTCCTTGTGAGAGAATGCCATGCAAAAAGAGACACACCAGGAGAAGCAATGTGACTGCGAGGCTCAGGCCAAGCGCTGCTGCTGTGAGCAAAGGTCCACTGAGATCAGCATGCCCAAGGGCAGGACTGGAAGGGGCAGGGAGCGCGCAGCTGGGAGCAACACGCCGCACTGGCAACCTCGGCTCAGCCTTCTGGCGCCAGGACTGAGTGAGAATCCATTTGTCGTCCCTATTTGTGGGCCTGCCTGCATCCTGTGAGTCTGTTACAGTGGCCCAGTCCATAAGACTCATCCAGAGGCCCCCGTGATACACCTGACCTGCAGGTAGAGGCTCAGTCCCAGCAAGGGCCAAGTGAGACAGCTTCCAAGTTTACCTTCCAAGCAGAGACTGGGCCTCACAGCCATGCAGGCCAAGGATGAGAGCCTGGAATGGGGACAAGGACATGTGTTCCTTGCAGCCCCTCTACTCTCCCTTGCAAGGCTTTCATTTTCCTAGAAGTCAGACACAGCTTTGAGGAATTAGCAGGGTACATCTATTGAGAGGAGCGAGTAGACCTGAGAGGCTGGCTGGGCTGTGGTGGAAACATCAGGGTGTCCTTGAACCTCAGGGCCCTTGCCACATGTGTCCACTGTGCCCATGTGGAGAGGCACCCTCAGCAAGGGTGTCTGTGATCTCCAATCTCCAGAGCACCCTGTCCTCAGTGACTGGTGGGTGAGGGATTCTGCCTGCCTTATGTCCTCTTTCCTGGCTTCCTTTTTTCCTCTTTCCCCTTCCCTACTCTTCCACTGTCCTTCTGATCTCACTTCATAATTACATCATTGAAATCCTTGTTGGGGGCTGGGGAGATAGCTCGGAGGCACAAGTGCCTGCCTGGCAAGTGCAAGGTTGTGAGTTTGATGCTACTGGGGACCTCAGCCCAACGCCAGGTCTTCTGCCCATATCGAACCCTTGGGAAGACACTTTCACCCTGGTCACACAGCGCTTTGGCTAAAGTATGTCACCCAGGTCTACAAGCTGCATCAACACAGAACCAGGTGCACAGTAGGTATATAATCAACACAGCATTAATAAAAGCAATCTAGGTATGAGAGTACCTGGAAAAATGTCCTGCAACAGCTTCAAGAGGGGTTCTTGGCCAGGTGTAGTGACAGCACATCTGTAACCCCGTATTTGGGAAGCTGAGGCAGGCTGATCACTGCAAGTTCAAGGCCAGCCTGGGCTATGTAGTGAATTCAAAGCCAGTT
This sequence comes from Myocastor coypus, assembly GCA_004027025.1. NCBI lineage: Eukaryota > Metazoa > Chordata > Mammalia > Rodentia > Myocastoridae > Myocastor > Myocastor coypus. The sequence goes on along the minus strand of PVJA010042661.1, from coordinate 15,578 downwards.
TGAAGTACTCAGTGCGACCCTGTTTCAAGAAAAAACAAAGAATTCTTGACTAATGGCCCTTCAGGAAGCACTGACTGCCTCTGGGCTCCTTGGTCCTGCCAAGTCTCTCAGGAGCTCTGGCACGAATGACAGAGCCCGCTAGCTCCTCAGGTCCTCATTTGGGGCTTTATCTTCATTTGGACCCAAACCCAGGCCAGGGCACTGATTTCAGAGGCTGGAATGGGTCAGTGCAAAGCTGTTAACCCCATGATCATCTGGAGGTGACACAAGGGGGGATTCCAGCCACCACTCCTGCCCCCCTCAATAGCGTACTTCTTGCTCTGGGCCCCACCTCCTCATGCTTGTTTCTCTGCTCCTACCAGTTCAGAAGGTTCCCATTATCCTCCCTTCTGCTGATTATAATCTGGGCGCCAAACTGTACACCTGCACAACCAGTGCAAGTCTCTGAACTCATGGCCAGACATGGGCAGAAGCCCGAGGGACCTACACCTATGGGGCTGGCTGATTTCTAGCAGCAAAGGCCTGCAGGGTGTGGGCTCCCAAAGGGACAAGAGCTCTGAGGCCTTTCTTTATCCTTCCCAGACTGACTCAGTTTCTGATGGGTGCTGAGCTGCCCTTTGTCAAGCATGCTCACACTGCCCTCCTGGGGGACCTGCTCCATTTTCATAATTCAGAGAAGACTAAGGTGAGAAGAAGAGTGAACTTGGAGTCTCTAAATAAGCAAGACTAGCAGAAATTCATGCCTCACCAGTCCTGTCGGTAGGACATCATGATTTAGGGATTCTAAATTTGGGGTGGTAGTCCACACTGGAGCTGATCAGAAAGGGCAGGGCTGTGGACCTCTCTCAGCCCACTCAAGGGGCCCAAGGGATATTTTCATGGGTCAGGTCCCAAGGTAAAGAACACATGTGTGCAAAACACCCCCAACAACAGCAGGCAGCATGAAACAGAGCAGATAGCCAGAATGAGAGCACAAGAGGGCCACCTGCATCCTTATTGCATGATTTTTATACAGGTCGATATCTCATATTGACATACTTCCTAGTGCTGTACCAGCACATGTGTTCCCTTGTGGTAAGTCATGTTACATAATTGTATCCCACTATGCACCTGCATAGACAAGAGGGATCACATCTTCAAGTGTCTTTGGACCCCCCCTATCTTTGAAGCAGTCTGAAGGGTTTCCCATAAGCCCCTCTTACCAAGGCAGGCTTGGACAGGTTGTCTCAGCAGGGGCTTCACCATGGTAGGCTCCCGAGACCCACAGGAATTCACTGCAGTAGAGAGGCACCTAGGCCTAGAGCCTGCTGGGAGGGAGCTGGGTCCCCAAGGTAGGTGGTCTGTTCACCCAGGCACAGCACTGTCTCAGGTGCATTGCTGGGTTTTGCTGAGGTCAGATGCAGCAGCCCGAAGTGGCCACAGCTGACCAGCCTTGGGGAGAAGATGACTTGCCTTTGGGCCCATGCAGAGCTTCAGTCAGTGGCCACCTGGCTCATGACCTCAGTAAGCAGATCCTGGGTGACAAATAGCCTGACATCCAGATGTGTCATTGTCCACAGACCTTCGGTGCCTCCTCAGCATCAGGCCCTGCTGACATTTGTTTCCATTCCTGTCATACCTGTACCTTCCAGGCCCCCCTTTTTTTTTTTTCAGACAGGATCTTTGTGTGTAGTTCAGGCTGGTCTTAAACTCACTATGTAGCCCAGGCTGACCTCAAACTCTTCGTGATTCTCCTGCCTCAGCCTCCCTAGTGTTAGGATTACAGGTATGTGCCATTTCACCTGCTTTGTCTCTGTCTTCTCTGCCTCTCTGACCACTTTCCTGGGCACCAGCAGCTGGCTATGGTCTCTCCTCAGGGGTTAGAGCCAGTGGAAGCTTGGCTTCAAAGGCTGCCGCCTGGGAGCGCTTCCGTAGTCCTCCCTGGCGGGATTCTCTCTCCAGTTGGGCCTCTGCAGGCATGGACCCACATCGTCATCACTTGAGTATTGCCAGGGCTCGGGGGTGAGGAAGGAGCAGCAGAGGACAAGGGCAAGGGGACTGCACGGGATGGGGCCACCTACTCCTGCTCTTGGGGAGCCACTGAACCCGCTGTGCTCCTTTCTTTGTGTGGTGGAGCAATGCTTCCAGCCCAGCTTAGTGGCCAGTGGATTTGTAGCAGGAAGTGTGTAACGGGTACTGAATCCCGCGCAGCTCTGTGCTCCCAGGGTGAAGACAGGAAGAGGAGGGAAAGAAAATGACAAAGAGTTGGAATACAGCAAGCTCAGGCCAGAGGGAGCCCTCTCTCCTGATGGAAAGTAGGGGAGGAAGGGGAGGAGAAGGAGCAATCAATGGCTGCTGTGCACTTGTTTCTACACCTGGAAGGTTAAATATCACGTGTAACCTCTCCGCCTAACAGCTTATCCATGTGGCTTGCCTCAGACGCTGGGTTCTGGAGGGTGGCCTTGATGTGACTGAGCTCCCGCTTCAGCCGCTCCTCCACAGATGGGCAGCTTGGTGTACCTGCTCCGGCTGCTCTGACCTCATGGCTCACCTCAACCGGGGCCAAGGGGCAAGGTCCCCAGAGGACTAGTCACTTGCGGTCGATCAAGGCTCCATATGGATCCCCACATCTGGGTCCAGAGAGCTAAAAATAGAGCACCTTCAGAGATGAGCCAGCTGGCCAGGCTTCCCAGGTTGATGTCCAGGAAGTCTTGTTCTCTCCTCAGTTGGGTCTATAGGAGTCCTCTGAGGTGGATGCCTTGTTCATCAAAATCATCTGTGGGGCAGACCCTGTTTCTGACTTACCACTCTTGGCCTTAGCTTCGATCCTCATAGTTGTAAGAAGACTGCTGTGGCTCCATTGTCACTCCACACATCAGACAAGAAGAAGGGCAAGAACCAAAAGGAAGCCTCCTTCTAGCTATGAAAGATGGGACATCCCCACAAAGGACAGGTTGGCAGGGCTGATGAATATCACAAGTGCGTTCAGTTCCTCAGCATTCAGATCTATCTGGGCCAGTCCTGGGAATTCCCCCCAGCCAGACCCCTACTCTCTTAGCAAAGACTCCATTATTTAACTCAGCCAGGCTGGCAGGGGCAAGAACTTAGAAATGATCTGAAAAGATGTCACTGTGGCTGGTGAGGAAACCACGGCTCATCCACCTCCAAATGCTGCCAGCTGTGGAGAGGGGAGGTCTTGCAAAGATCACTGGGGTTCTCGGGGTCTCTGGGTCCTCTCCACTCTGAAACCTAAAATAAAAAGCAGGGCAGAATATCACATGCCCTGTTCCTTTTTATGTGAAGAGGACTGTATTTTAATTTCTTTATAACCACCATAATAACCTTCATGATTACAGTAACAGAAACACATTCTCTTGTGATTCTGAAGGCCAGAAATCCAGGATCAAGGTGTCTGCCAGACCTTTCTCTGCCTTTGCTGGGTTTTGATGGCTCCAGTCTCTGCTCGGCTGTTTGCTCTTCTCACTGTCATAAATCCTGCACAATGGCACCTGTCACTTAGGTAAAGCAGGGTGGCATCACCCTGAGAACCTCTTTTTTTTTTTTTTTGTGGGACTGGGGTTCAAACTCACAACCTTGTACTTGCCAGGCAGGCACTTGTGCCACAGAGCTATCTCCCCAGCCCCCTAAAATAGGAGTTTTTATTTATTTGTTTGTTTTGTGGTACCAGGGATTGAACTCAGGACCCTGCACTTGCCAGGCAGATGCTTATTCTACTGAGCTATATCCTCGGCCCTGACCCTGAGAGCCTCTTAGTTGTATGTACCTGGTTCCCAGAAAAAAGGGTACACATGTAACTCTCTTTGGGTGATATACTGCCCAGATCTGTCAGGGGCAAAGGGAGCTGCATGTTTGGTGACAGAGAAGTCTCTGGAACAGCCCTTGTTCTATGCCTTGTGGTCCTTAGCTCCCGGCTCCAGCATGCAAGCACACCCAGGAAGATCCAGGGTTCATCCTAAAGAAGGAGGAAAAGGCTGGCCCAGTTTCTGCCATTTTCTATGCACCGGAAGTGAGAAAAGAAAACCTGACAGCAGGTGTGGTGGTAGATGCCTGTAATCCCAATACTTGGGAGACTGAGGCAGGAAAATTGGCTTGAGCTTAAGGCCAGCTAGGGCTGCATAGTGAGTTCAAGGCCAGTCTGAACTACAGAACCAGACCTTGTCTCAAAAACAAAGCAAAAGAAAACAACAACAAAAGACAAAACAGAAAAGGAAGAGGAGGAAAAAGAAAAAGAAAAAAGAAAAGCCCTGTGCATCAGCCCTGGGTTTGCAGCATTTCCTGGAGCATTCCTAGGGACCTGGAGTGTATCTGGGTGTAAGGGGTGCACATGGATTTTTTTTTTTTTTTTTTTTTTTTTGTCTTTTTGAGACAGGGTCTTGCTATGCAGTTCAGACTGGCCTTGAGCTCACTTTTGTAGCCCAGGCTGGTCTCGAACTCACATCAATCCTCCTGCCTCAGCCTCCCAAGTGCTGGGATTACAGGCGTGAGCCACCATGCCCGGCTTTTTTTTGTCTTTTTAAGACAGGGTCTCGCTGCGCAATGCAGGCCTTGAGCTCACTTTTGTAGCCTAGGCTGGTCTCGAACTCACGGCAATCCTCCTGCCTCAGCCTCCAAGTGCTGGGATTACAGGTGTGCGCCACTACACCTAGCTTGCACATGGATTCTTGACGAAGCCTCAGACAGCTTCTGGCCACTCTCCATGACTGCTGCTTTCTGTGTACTTGTCACAGGTGACCCCAGCCCCACATACATCACTTCCTCAACAGTAACATGAATATCATTATCCCCATCTTGAGATTACAGCCATAACCCCACCTGACTCACAAACCCATTTGGCCCACCATAGGATCAGGTGACAAGGGATTGAATTGTATGCTCCCCAAGCTACACTGAAGTCCTGACCTCACTGTAACCTTATTTGGAAATAGGATGATGTAGAGGTAATTAATTAGTCAAGATGAGATCACAGTGGTATAGGGTAGGCTTAGTCCAATATTTGTTTTGTCCTTTTAAAAGAAATGCCATGAGAAGATGAAGAAACAGAGTTAAGGCAGATGTTGGGTGAAGCATCTACAAGCCAAGGAACACTGAATCTGACCTGCATCCACCAGAAGCTGGAGAGACGCCAGTAGATTCTTCCTCAGAAGGAACCCGCCCTGCTGACTCCTAGATTTTGTACTTGGCTATGGTCTCTGCGCCTGTGTAGAATGTATTTTTATGGCTTCCTGCCAAGCTTGCTATCCTTAGAGTGGTAGCCTAGCGACCACTGGTATTGTACCAGAGTTCAGGGCCTCCACCAGCAGTCACACATCTGTCCTAACTACAGGATTCATGAGGGAGCTGCCTCTAAGGCCCTGAGACCTGGGCAATTCTACCCTGGGCACCCTGGTGAGGTAGTTGGGCTGAGCCCTTGGAAGATGTCCCTGGGCCTCTCTCACTGGAAGACCCCACACCCCTCAGCACCGGCTAGCAGGGCCTAGTCTGAGCTCCCCTAACCCAAGATTCACCTGGCAGCCCCTTGGCTCTGACATTCCAGCTGCCCTGATCCTGTCACCCGAGATCCTGGCACATGGTATCTCCTTCTGCCTGCCTCAGCTCAGATCTGTCCCTGCACACTTTGTTCCACGCTTTCCAGCAGGGCCTTGAGTCTCCACCCCACAAAGTTTGGATCAGGCAGTCACCCTGTAGGACACCTACGCCAGCCCCTCCTGCCAGCACAGCCCCCTGTCAGCCAAGCCATCCCTGAAGGGCCCTCATGAGCAGGAGGGGAAAGCGGATTCTGACAACCACCTCCCAAGAGCCCGCCAAGCAGCTGTGCACAGAGCAAGTCCAGTTCTGGGTTTGGCAGTCACTGCTTCCTGGCCTGGCCCAGGAAGTCCTAGCCACCCCCTTCACTACAGGATCACTGTCATGGACTAGGGAGCTCCTAACCATACAGGCCACTGACAACCAGCAGTAATAAGTACAGCTCCTCCTGCAACCTCTTTCTTTCCTCTTAATCCCAGAGCTGCAGGATGCCCTCGGTCCCTGGTGCGCTCCTGTCCAATAGTATGCCCACAGCGGACGATGTCCTCCTGTCGCGCTAGGATGTCCTCAAACTCAGAGCACCCTTAGGCCTGGGTGGCAGTGCCCTACATACTGCCATTGAGGAATGTAATGAAGAAAGCCAAGTAGGAGCCGGGTGTGGTGGCGCACGCCTACAATCCCAGCATTTGGGAGGCTGAGGCAGGAGGATTGGTGCGAGTTCGAGACTATCTTGGGCTACAAAAGTGAGCTCAAGGCCAGCCTGAACTGCATAGGGAAACCCTGTCTCAAAAAGACAAAAAAGCCGGGCGTGGTGGCTCACGCCTGTAATCCCAGCACTTGGGAGGCTGAGGCAGGAGGATTGGTGCGAGTTCAAGACCAGCCTGGGCTACAAAAGTGAGCGCAGGACCAGCCTCAACTGCATAGCGAGACCCTGTCTCAAAAAGACAAAAAACAAAAACAAAAACAAAACAAAACAAAAAAACAAAAAAAAACCCAAGAAAGCCAAGTGGACCCATTGCCTTTGCCTGTGTCAGCTGACAGCTAAGTGACACATCTGCCTGAAGTTGGGATGTTGAGACAGAGGTAAATAAACTTTAGTAACTATAAGGAAAAGTGGAAATTATCAGGAATATGATCTAAGAGTGAGAACTGGAGTATGGGTCGTGGGATGCAGCCAGGAGGGAACAGGGGAGTCCCCAGCCTGGAAGTCAGATCACAGTCCAAGAAAAGGGTGACCTGAAATACAAAAAGCAGAATATGGCAGAGAATGGAGGTTTGACCCAGCCTATGGCCATCGGGGTCCCTCGCGGTGGGGGTACATGGGCCCCAGAGAGCTGCAAGCTGCCTTCCTAGAGGTAAGGGGGCAGGGAGTGTTATGAAAGAGACACTGAGGAACTCCACCCCTGACTGGGTGAGGCTGCAGCATGGAGGACAGGAGGAAAATTCTAAAACTCTGGCAGTGGAAGAGAAAAGCTGCCGCCGGCCGGCGGGGGCGGGGCGGGGCGGGGCGGGGCGGGGCGGGGCGGGGGCGGGGCGGGGGCCAGGTTCTCAGCCTCTGCAGAGCCGCACAGACAATGGCGCGTTGTTCCAGGGCAGTGAAGGGAGAGAACTCTGGAGTGGCCTTGCCTTGCAGTCATTTAGATAGTATGCAAGTGCCAGGCGGTGAAAATGACAGTATTCTCAGACTCCATGCCTCCCATGCTGAGAGCATTTTATGGAGGTGACAGGAGAAGGAAAAAAAGCCAATGTGAGAGACCCTAGGGAGGGGTAATACCCACAGGACCCGGGAAGAGAAAGGGCAGAGCCTGAGGTGCTGAACTGAGACAGGACTGGCACCAAAAGTGGCATCATCAGGGGTCACTACAAGACGTCAAGGTTCTGCTAAAGGTGAGAGTAACTAAGAAAGAGAGAGAGAGAGAGAGAGAGAGAGAGAGAAAAAGAAAGAAAGAAAGAAAGAACAAAACAAGGCCAGGCGTGGTAGCGCACGCCTGTAATCCCAGCACTCGGGAAGCTGAGGCAGGAGGATCAGTGCAAGTTCAAGACCAGCCTGGGCTACAAAAGTGAGCTCAAGGCCAACCTCAACTGCATAGCGAGACCCTGTCTCAAAAAGACCAAAAAAAAAAAAAAAAAAAAAAAAAAAAAAAAAAAAAAAAAAAAAAAAAAAAAAAAAAAAAAAAATTCAAGTATGTCAGCCAGGTATGGTGGCACATACCTGTAATCCCAGCACTTGGGAGGCTGAGACAGGAGGATCTGTGCGAGTTCAAGACCAGCCTGGGCTACAAAAGTGAGTCAAGGCCAGCCTGAACTGCAAAGTGAGACCCTGTCTCAAAAAAGCCAAAAAAAAAAAAAAAAAAAAAAAAAAGATTCAGGTATATCAGCATGTGCCTGTAATCCCAGCACCTGGGAGGCTGAAGCAGGAGGACTACTGAGAATTAGAGGCCATCCTGAGCGACATAGTGAATTCAAGACCAATTTGAACTACAGAAGGACACCCTGTCTCAAAACACAAACAAATAAAAAACAAACAAAAAATAACTTGAAAGTAAAGCGAACAGGATTGTGGGCATGCAGGCGGCCAGGGTATCAACAAAGGACAACATACAGTGGTGATCAAAATATACAGTGAATGTTTAAATTGAACACATTGCTGTTAACCTGCTACAAAATCTCTCCCCTTGTCTGGGGAGATAGCTCTGTGGCACAAGTGCCTGCCTGGCAAGTGCAAGATCGTGAGTTCAAACCCCACTCTTGAGAAAAAAAAAAATCTTGCCCCTTGCTTTGAAAATACATATCCCATGCCCCTTTCTGAAGCAGTTCAGAAAGTGCTCTTTGTGTTTTTTCTTTTTTTTTTTTTTTGCTCTTTTTGAGACAGGGTCTCACTGTATGTTCAGGCTGGCCTTGAGCTCAGTTTTGTAGCCCAGGCTGGTCTTAAACTCTCACCGATCCTCCTGCCTCAGCCTCCTGAGTGCTGGGATTACAGGCGTGCGCCACCACGCCCGGCTGCTCTTTGTGTTTTTGTGGCTGCCTCAGTGTCCTCAGATAGTTCAAATCATTTACAGCAATTACTGTCAAAGTGTGCCAGGTGTGGTAGTGTGCACTGTAATTGCAGCCCTGGAGAAGCTGAGGAAGGAGGGTCGCTGTGAGACTGAGGGCAAATGAGGGCTACATCGTGAGTTCAAGGCCAGCATGAGGTCAGCCTGAACTACACAGTGAGTCAAAGGAGGAGGAGGAAGGAGAGGAGGAGGAGGAGGAGGAGGAGGAGGAGGAGGAGGAGAAAGAAAAATACTTTTTTAATTACTTTTTTTTTTAACTTTATTTATTTATGTTATGGCCAGCTCAGCTTGCCCTGGGGGTAGGGCTGGTGCAATATATGGCACCAGGGATTGAACTGTGGTCCCTGCAGTTGCCTAAGCTTGCTTAAGCAGATGCTTTAGACCGCTGAGTTATCTCACTGGCCCAAAAAAATTGTTTTCAAAAAGAAAAGGAAGGTAGAGTCCTGAGTTCAATCCCAAGAACCACAAAAAAAAAAAAAAAAAGGAAAATTTACAATGTCCTTACTTGCTTTATTCCCCAGATCTGGTATTTATGCAACTTCTTATTCTTCCCAAAGTCAAAATAACCATGAAAGGTGAACATTTTGAATTGATTCGGGACCTCAAGGCTACCACTGCAGTACAAGTAACGACACAGAAGGGAAGCTGGGTATGATGGCACATTGTGGAGACTGAGACGGGAGGATTGCCATGAGTTTGAGGCCCACTGGGGCTATGTAGTGAGACCGCCCCACAATAAAAAAAGATTGGATAAGTATGTTTGAAACAAAGGGGGCATTTTAGCCGGGCGTGGTGGCGCACGCCTGTAATCCCAGCACTCGGGAGGCTGAGGCAGGAGGATTGGTGCGAGTTCGAGACCAGCCTGGGCTACAAAAGTGAGCTCAAGGCTAGCCTGAACTGCATAGCGAGACCCTGTCTCAAAAAGACCAAAAAAAAAAAAAAAAAAAAACTGGAGATGTAACTCAGTAGTGGAGCTTCCAACTACCCCCGCCCCCACAGCAACACACACACACACACACACACACACACACACACACGCATACAAAATGGACTTAATCTCTTCTCTGATGTTAGATGGGTTTTCAAGGTTGAAATCAAAACTTAAAAATAATCAATAAGCCATCGGACCATGAAGGGATGTTGCCCACATTTGCCTGATAGCAAGAGCTCTACTACAGGCAGCAAAGGCTGAGATGCACCTCCGTCCCTGATGAGATCTTCCCAAGGACTCTGACAATGTGACGAATTCTGGATAAGTGGCTGCCATGGAGACATCTCCCAGCGACAGTCCTGTCATCGATGAACAATCACCACCTTCCGCAACAAGCCCCTTCCACTAAGGAGCTTTGTTCCAAAACAACTATGTGGAGGCCGCCGGTCCCCTGTGGAGGCTTTCCCTGGCCCCCACCTCCCAGATGGGCCTGTGAGCCTCAGGTCCCTACTATTCCCCATTAAACTCACTTTCTTTTTTTTTTTTTTTCCTTTTTCTTTTTTTGAGAAATGGTCTCACTATGCAGTTCAGGTGGGCCTTGAGCTCATTTTTGTAGCCCAGGCTGGTCTTGAACTCGCACAGCGGATCCTCCTGCCTAAGCCTCCTAAGTGCTGAGATTACAGGCATGCTAAACTCACTTCCCTTGGTAAATCCCTCTGTTCTCTAGGTGGATGTAGAATTTTAGGTACGTATCATACAGCAAAGGGAAGATGTCATGTTGCTTAAAAAAAAAAAAAAAAAAAAGGAACAGTAGTACGCAGCACCCTGAGGCCTCCCAAATCTTTAAAGTGAACATGAACAACAAAGCCGGGCGTGGTGGCGCACGCCTGTAATCCCAGCACTCGGGAGGATGAGGCAGGAGAATCGGTGCGAGTTCAAGACCAGCCTGGGCTACAAAAGTGAGCTCAAGACCAGCCTGAACTGCACAGCGAGACCCTGTCTCAAAAAGACAAAAATAAATAAATAAATAAATAAATAAATAAATAAAGTGAACAACAAATAGCACACACATCAGAGAGACAATATGAAGTACTGCACAGAAGACCCAAGCAACACAGTTGAAAATTTAATTTTCCTGATACCATCAAACCCCCAGTACGTACCCCACAAATACAAAGCATATGCTTGTTTATGCCAAAAGGACCATGTTACCAGGCTACAGGGACATTATAGAGCATCCCACAAGATCCACATGACAGACTGTCCTCTGACCGAAAGGCAACCTTGAACATCAATAACCTCTAACAACAAAAGCCCCAGGTGTGACAGCTCCTTGTTCATGGACTCCCTAGCCCGAGAGTGTGACCCACAGGCCCAGCCAGGATCATGTTTCCCCCGGTCCTTGCAGCAACTTGTGGCTGTAACCATGTTCGGGCAGAGTTGTTTGTTGTCCATTTGCCTTGGCCACCTATTCCTCCTTCCTATCAGCCAGGATATAGGCACAGCAGTGGCCAGAGCTTTGCCCAAGGCAGGAGGAAGCAGCTGTCTCTGTCACAATGGAACTACAAAGGGACTCCAAACCGTCCCCGCAACACAACCACACTGATCCGTGACAGAGAACCCAGCTTCTCTTATTTAAACTCCTGTGTTTTTTAGTCTCTTTGTAGCCACAGCCCAGCTCATGCCCCAGCTGATATTCCACAACTAAAAACTAAACAGCATGTCCCTGGCACCACATGCTGCACCAGCCCCACCCCCAGGGCAGGCTGAGCCGGCCATTAAAAAAAAAAAAAAAACAACTAATGAAGCTAAACAGCATGGTACCAAATAATTCTGTATTAAAATGGAAATTACAGGGGCCCGGCAGGATGGCTCAGTGGTCTAAAGCCCCTGCTTGGGAAAGCTTGGGCGGCTGCAGGGACCGCGGTTCAATCCCCAGCACCACATTCTGTGCCAGCCCTGCCCTCAGGGTGGGCTGAGCTGGCCACAAAAATAAATAAACGAACAAAAGTTCTGAAACAAGAAAATAAATAAATAAATAAATAAATCTTTTTAAAAAATAAAATAAAATGGAAATTATAGGCCAGTGAGATAGCTCAGAAGACTAAGCATCTGCTTTGGCAAGTGCAGGGATTGGGGTTCAATGCCCAGCACCACATGTTTCATCGGTACCACCCTAGGCACACTGAGCCAGCCACTGAGACCAGGCATGGTGGTGCATCGCTGTAATCCCAGCATTAGGAAGGCTGAAAACAAGAGGACCACTATGAGTTGGAGCTGTGTAGTGATACCCTGTACCAAATCACTAAAAAAATAAACAAATAAAATAATGAAAATTACAGCCAGGTTTAAGTCCCCCACTCAGGAGGCTGAGGCAGGAAGATTGCCTTGAGGCTGAGGCTAACCTGGGTTACACCATTCAGGGCCAGCCTAATTATGCACAGTAAGACCCTGTCTCCAAAACCCAAAATAAATAAATGATAAGTAAGATGAGAATTACAGAGGAAATTTTAAAATGCTAAAGACCAAATAGTTATGACATACTTTGTTGAAGTACAGCTAACTCAGTCTTGAAGTAATATATTATTTTAGAAACATTTTATCTGGAAAGAAGAGAAAATAAAAGTTTTTTTTTTGTTTTGTTTTTCTTTTTGAGACAGGGTCTCATTGTGCAGTTCAGGCTGGCTTTGAGCTCACTTTTGTAGCCCAGGCTGGTCTCGAACTCACAACGATCCTCCTGCCTCAGCCTCCCAAGTGCTGGGATTACAGGCGTGAGCCACCATGCCTGGTGAGAAAATAAAAGTAAACGAGGTAAGAATACTATTCAAGCAATTGACAAAAGACTAGAATAAACTATAGCTGGGCGTGGTGGTACACACCTGTGATCCTAGCACTCAGGAGGCTGAGGCAGGAGGATCACCGTGAGTTTGAGGCCAGCCTAGGCTACATAGCTAACTACTGAGATTTTTAAGAAAAGAATGTTTTAATTAGGATGAATTTAAGTATCTAGATGTAATGGTGTTAAGGCTTAGAGCTGACTTGCTGTTGGGAGGTGGGGCCTGTTCAGTGCCTCGTCCAGGTCAGCTCTGAAAGTTCTGGTGGAGGGGAGGACTGGGAAAGGACGGAGCAGTAACAAAGAGAAGAGACAGTATACAGAAAACTGAAGTGGGGTGGAGCCCGTCTCCAGATGGGACTGAAACACATTATGAATTTGGCAGACTGGTGTCACATGACACCCTTTTGCCTAGCAACCTGTTCTTGGATTGCAGGCACACATGGTGGGGTTTGGGGACTAGAGTAGCTTGTTTGCATAGCTCACCTCAGGTGCCCTTTGGGGATTGGCCTTGCCTTGCCCCTATCTGCATACTCCCCGCCATTCCCACCCCGCTGGGAATTGAACTTGGAACCTTGTGCTTACCACATAGGTATTTGACCACTGAGCTATATATCCCTGATCTCAGATAAGGGATTGATTTCCAGCTTTAGCTGTCCCCAAAGTCAGAAGTGGAGGTCGGTGGGGCAGAGGTAACCCAGAAGGATGCATGGCCCTCCCCACCCCTCCTTCCCCTCCCTGCTTCCTGGCAGCTGCGAGGCCAGCAGCTTTTGTCTGCAAGGCCCTTCCACTGCCATGCTACTTCTGCATTTGAGCCTTTGGGACACAGACTGCAATTTCTGACACATGAGCCAAAATAAACATCTCCTCCCTCAAATTGTGCCAGGTCCTGTGTTCCAGGCCCAAGAAAATGATTAAAACAAATGGACAGATTCCTAGACATGCAGAAATACCCAAACTAGAAAATAAAAACTAGAGCACTTCAACAAACCAGTGAATAAAATGGTCGAGAAAGTATTTTCCACTGCAAAAACTCCAGTTCAGATTTTAGAGATAAATTCTACCACATGTTCACAAAACAAAAATAAGGTATTACAAACTTACGCTAGCTATCCTCTACCCCCTTCCCCATCCCTAGAAACAGAAAAGCTCGTTTTTTTAATTTTTTATTTATTTTTTTCTTGTTTCAGAACTTTTGTTTGTTTATTCACTCATTTTTATGGCCGGCTCAGCACGCTCCGAGGGCAGGGCTGGCATACCATGTGGTGCCAGAGATCGAACCGTGGTCCCTGAAGCGGCCCAAGCTTTCCCAAGCAGGCGCTTTAGACCACTGAGCCATCCCGCCAGGCCTGAAAAGCTCATTTTATAAGGCCAATGCTTTACTGATTCTGAAAGCAGGTAAGGACAATAGAGGACGTGAAAGCATAGGCCACTTGGCTCACAAACATAGATGCAAACATGTTAAGTAAAATATCACTTATACATAACTGCACATTTTAAAAATAGCGCATTTTCCGGGCGTGGTGGCTCACGCCTGTAATCCCAGCACTTGGGAGGCTGAGGCAGGAGGATTGCTGCGAGTTCGAGACCAGCCTGGGCTACAAAAGTGAGCTCAAAGCCAGCCTGAACTGCATAACAAGACCCTGTCTCAAAAAGACAAATAAATAAATAAATAAATAAATAAAAATTTTAAAAAAATAAAAATAGCGCATTTTTATCAGAAATTTATGGATGTTTTAAGTCCGAAACTATCAATAGTTGTCTTCCATAATCTACTGGAGAAGAGGGACTGGGGAAATAGCTGAGTGGGATAAGTGCTTGCCTGGCAAGCACAAGGTCCTGAGTTCAATCCTGGTACCACCAAATAAACATAAAAACACATAATCCACTGGAGGGGGGCGTTAGTGACATCAACAGAGAGAAAAGCACCTGCTAAGTTCAATACTTGTGATTTATTCATTTATTGGTACCGGGACTTGAACTCAGGACCTTGTGCTTCATCTATTTATGTTGTAAACAGTCAAAACTCTTAGCAAATTATCCACAAAATATAATTTCCTTAACTGGCCTTTTGTTGCTTATTGAAAAGTAACAACATGGCTGGGGATGCGGTTCTGGGGTGGAGCTCTTGCCTTGCATGCACAAGGTTCTAGGTTCAATCCCCAGCACTGCAAAAAAGGGGGAAAAAAGTAACGATACATTTTTTGTTTAATGGGAAAGTATTAGACGTCTTCTCTTTAGAATAAGAAAAGGAAGCTGAGGGTGTGGTATATGCCTGTCATTTCAGCTGAGGGAAGAGAACTTAAGCCCCAAGTGGGCTACATGAGTGAATTCAAAGTACAATGTTAAAATATTAAGTAAATTATATATATATATATATATATATATATATATATATATATATATATATATATATAAAATGGCCAGCTCAGCCTGCCTTGGGGGTGGTGGGGCTGGCGCAGCATGTGGTGCCAAGGATCAAACCATGGCCCCTGAGGTTGCCTAAGCTTGCCTAAGCAGGTACTTTAGACCACTGAGCCATCTTGCCAGCCCCTATTATTATCATTTAAAAATATTTTTCATGAGAACCATGAGCTCAAGTCAAGAGTGGGCTACATAAATGAGTTCAAAGCCAGCCTACACTATATTGTGAGACCTTATCTCAATAAATAAGTAAATAAATAGGCAAAGGATGAGGATATCCACAGTCACCATTCCCAAGACTACAGAAGTCTTGGGAAATTCTCCAGGGAAATAAAAGGAATAATGGGGCAAAAGACTTGGAAAGAAAGAAATAACTGTCTTACCATCAACTGCTGTCAACTTTCTTTCTTCTTTCTTTCTTTCTTTCTTTCTTTCTTTCTTTCTATCTTTTTGAGACAGGGTCTCACTATACAGTTCAGGCTAGCCTTGAGCTCATTTTTGTAGCTCAGGCTGGTCTCGAACTCACACCGATCTCCGGCTTCAGCCTCCCAAGTGCTGGTATTACAGGCATGAGCCACCATGCCCAGCTTGCTGTCAACTTTCTAAATAAAAAGCAACATTGGGCCCGGTGGGTTGGCTCAGTGGTCTAAAGCGCCTGCTTGGGGAAGCTTGGGCGGCTTCAGGGAGCACAGTTCGATCCCCGGCACCACATGCTGCGCCAGCCCTGCCCTGGGGGCAGGCTGAGCCGGCCATAAAAATGAGTGAATAAACAAACAAAGGTTCTGAAACAAGAATAAAAATAATAAATAAAATT